>PVJC01006726.1:0-53901 GCA_004026665.1 Murina feae | reverse complement strand
TACCCCCCAGTGTTTTGTGTCCATTAGTTATGCTTAAATGCATGCACCAAAGTCCCTTGGATGATCTGTTACCCCCCCCCCCAATGTCCCTGTACTTGTTGCTGTAATTTGACAGTCTGTTTGATGCTGCTCTGCCTCTGTATCCATTTTTGTTCACCAGTTTATAATGGTTATTATTACCCATAGATGAGTGAGGACATGTGGTATTTTTCTTTCATTGACTGGCTTATTTCACTTAGCAGAATGCTCTCCAGTTCCATCCATGCTGCTGCAAATGCTAAGAACTCCTTCCTTTTTACAGCAGCATAGTATTCCATTGTGTAGATGTACCACCGTTTTCTAATCCATTCATCTGCTGATGGGCACTTAGGCTGTTTCCATATTTTAGCTATGGTAAATTGTGCTGCTATGAACATAGGGATGCATATGTCCTTTCTGATTGGCGTTTCTGGTTTCTTAGGATATATTCCCAGAAGTGGGATCACAGGGTCAAAAGGGAGATCCATGTTTAATTTTTTGAGGAGACTCCATACTGTTCTCCACAGTGGCTGCATCAGTCTGCATTCCCACCAGCAGTGCACGAGGGTTCCTTTCGGCCTGGATCTTGACAAGGCCCAGCAGCCCACGCCGAGGGGCTGATCAATGCCCTGGTGGCCGGCGCTGTAGTTCCCTCCCTCTGCCTGCCTGACAGATGTGGGATGGCTCTGGAGAGGCTTTACTTGTAATCTCCTTATCCCCTCATCCCCGAGGGTTTATGCGCCCTGCCCGCCCTCCCCGTGGAGGGTGAGCGCTGAGAAGGAGGAACTGCCCTTAGCATGTGGGACAGAGCCACCCCCAATAACCTTCTCCGGGCCGAATGGACCCTGGCTTTGCTGAGCCAAGACCACGTGTCTTTCTTCTGGGAGCTCATTAGCAGAAATGACTTACTGTCATTATGACGTGCTGGGACCAAAAAAAATTTGTAAAAATCCATACTCCTTTTTTTTTTTTTTTTCCCCACTTCTTTTCTAAAGTATGGGATCTAACAGAGCTTCACCGGGGGACCATTATCAGCAGGAGATTGAATGAGAAGAGGGCATGGCCAGACACCAGGGCAGGATGGAGAGGACCTGGGGACCACCTGAGTGTTGAAATGATGATACAGAAAAGGTTAGGATGCCCGGCAGGTGTGGCTCAGTGGTTGAGCGCCGAGCTA
Organism: Murina feae; assembly: GCA_004026665.1. Lineage (NCBI taxonomy): Eukaryota > Metazoa > Chordata > Mammalia > Chiroptera > Vespertilionidae > Murina > Murina feae. The sequence continues at coordinate 52,706 of PVJC01006726.1, read as the reverse complement.
TGGACCAGGCGGTCAGGGTTTGATTCCCAGTAGAGGCACGTGCCTGGGTTGCAGGCTCCATCCCCAGTAGGCGGTGTGCGGGAGGCAGCCGATCCATGATTCTCTCTCCTCACTGATGTTTCTATCTCTCGCTCCCTCTTCCTTCCTCTCTGAAACCAATAATAATAAAAAATAAATAAATCAAATTTAAAAAATAAACAGAAAAGGTCAGGATTCACAGAGGGACTGAGGGTGGGAGGTGTATGGGACGAAAAGAGAGATAAGAATTGAGAAAGAGTCCTGACCGGTTTGGCTCAGTGGATAGAGCATCAGCCTTCTTCGGACTGAAAGGTCCCAGGTTCGATTCCGGTCAAGGGCATGTGCCTTGGTTGCAGGCACATCTTCAGTGGGAGGTGTGCAGGAGGCAGCTGATGGATGTTTCTCTCTCATCGATGTTTCTAACTCTCTATCCCTCTCCCTTCCTCTCTGTAAAAATCAATACAATATATATTTTTAAAAAAAGAATTGAGGAAAAGAGACACACTCCAGAGCAGGGCAGGGACAGGGGTTGCTAAAGAGAAGCAAACGTAAGTTGGTGACACCCAGGAGCAAGGCGGCTGGGGAGGTGGTGCGATGGATGAGGGCGGCATGCGGATGGAGGAGGGTAGCATGCGATGGAGGACCACACAGACAGCAAGCACTGACCTCCCAGGAGGCAGCTGTCCTGCTGTTACAGAAGGCTGAGCCCCAGCAGACAGCCTGCCAGCCTCGGCTGCCTTGTGTCAGGTGATTCACACTCCTAGCCATGACTCTGGGGTCCATGAAACTCTTCAAACTGAGCACATCCATGGGTTGCCTCCTGCACACACCCCGACCAGGGCAGGGAATGCGCCCGCAACCGAGGTCCGTGCCTTTGACCAGAATCAAACCCAGGACCCTTCAGTCCACAGGCCAATGGCTCTGTCCACTGAGACACCCCGGCTAGGGCTGTATGCCGCTTTTATTTATTTATTTTTTCAAATATATTTTATTGATTTTTTTTTTTTTACAGAATGGAAGGGAGAGGGATAGAGAGCGAGAAACATCGATGAGAGAGAAACATCGATCAGCTGCCTCCTGCACACTCCCTACTGGGGATGTGCCCGCAACCAAGGTACATGCCCTTGACCGGAATCGAGCCTGGGACCTTTCAGTCTGCAGGTCAACGCTCTATCCACTGAGCCACCCCAGCTAGGGCTGTATGCAGCTTTTAGACATGATGCCTAGCTCTAGCTGTACCTTTAACAGACAGTAGCTATTCATTTAGTGTCCCAAGACTTAGATGCCAGCAGAACAGCATCATGTGCCACATGTCGTACTCCTGAGCTTTAGTATCAGCGTTTTAGAAAAAAGGTCATTGGTTCTGGACCAGCTTTGAATTCCTCCCAAGCACAGCCATTTGATTCCATCCTTCAGCGTTTTCTACAGTAAAATATCAATTTAAAAAAAAATAGGTAATAGTTTGCGGAAAATATCCGCAATAGGCACAGGAAAAAAAAATTGTGTCACAAATATGTGAAGATAAATAACCCAATAACACAGGCAGAGAACAGGTAGTTCACAGGAAAGAAATACCAACAGCGCAGCAACACTGGAAAACATGGTCCAACGAGTTATCCTTGGCCCAACTCTCCGGGAAAAACCGTGGTCATCATCATCATTATAATACAGGACTCATCCCCTTATTTCCTCTGGATTCCACAGCCCCCTCCAATGCCCACTCCCTCTCTCTGCTTCCCTTACCGAACAAAACAAAAGCCCAACAAAACAGCAAACGATTCGCCCACAATCACGGTTTCCACTTCCTCACCTTTCGCTTGTTTGTTCATGGACACAAGTCCATGTCCTCTCTCTCATGGTAGGAGAGGAAGCGTGTTGATCCTGGATTTGCTGACTGCCATTCAGAAGCCATGGGCGAAGCTGATGCTGTCAATCAGGATAGAAAAAGCCGTCCTGGGTGACACTGCAGAGACTTCTACCTCACTTTTTATCTATTTATTATTTTTTAAAAATAGATTTTTATTGATTTTTACAGTGAGGAAGGGAGAGGGATAGAGGGTTAGAAACATCGATGAGAGAGAAACATCGATCAGCTGCCTCCTGCACAACTCCCACTGGGGATGTGCCTGCAACCAAGGTACATGCCCTTGACCGGAATCGAACCTGGGACCCTTCAGTCCGCAGGCCGACGCTCTATCCACTGAGCCACACCGGCCGGGGCTCCACCTGACTTTTTAAAGCCCCCTCTCGTTTTGGACCTTTCTATTAGCACTTAACCCATCCCAATAGGGTTACTGCTTCTTGGTTGAGCTGGACCCCTCCTCTTGGAGGTTCTATGAATGTTGGTGGGTTCCCTATAAGGAGGGAATATGTTGGGAGAACGCTTTTAAAGGGGAAATTTCTAGAAATAATGGCGTACTAAAACGCCAGTCAGGAGTCCATCTCTACAACATCTGCAGGTGTGTGTCTAGGAGCACAAGATGACTCACATAGAAGCCAAGTCTAATTAGCGAGAGATTCCCACCACGACCTAAAAGGGTTTGCAAGGGGATGAGTGATGGGCTATAAAAATACGTGTGAAACTCCTTGAATTTAAATATATACTTTGTGCTCTAGGATTTAGACTAGCGCAAATTTAAAGACCAAGTTGTTTAATTTATCATTGAATTTTTAAAAAATATTTTTATTGCCCTAACCGGTTTGGCTCAGTGGATAGAGCGTCGGCCTGTGGACTCCAGGGTCCCAGGTTCGATTCCGGTCAAGGGCATGTACCTGGGTTGTGGGCACATCTCCACTACGGGATGTGCAGGAGGCAGCTGATCAATGTTTCTCTCTCATCGATGTTTCTAGCTCTCTATCCCACTCCCTTCCTCTATGTAAAAAATCAATAAAATATATTTTAAAAATATTAATTTTACTTATTGTCAGTGCACTGAGGAAATTTCTTGGGTTTGATTTTCAAAACCCTAATTACAGTTCTTTAACTTTTTTTTTAGAAGCCAACTCTTTAAACCCAAGATTTAACAACCAACAACAACAACAAAAGCCTTCATTAATTTCTTTATCAGTCTCACTTCTGTTCTTTTTGGCCTTAGAGAACTCGAGGGTGAGGTGGGACAGGGAAGATGGTGAAGGATATATCCTCACAGGGGCCCGAACAGAGCCAGAAAAATAATGAAGTCCAAGGAAATGAGCAAAGAGAGGGCTGGTGGACCTTTGAGGTCATAGTCGTCTTACAGCTACTCCACCTTAAGATGGTTTCATACAAAGCTTTATTCCTGGCATAACAAGGAATGTTATGATGTTTTGATGACTCAAAGCCTGTGCTATAAACCCTGGCTGTGCAAACCTCTGTCAGGGTGCAAACCCTACGCCATGACCCTTGCCCATAGGTCCACTCAAGCCATTTCCTCTAAATTCTTCCCTCCCTCCACCCCAGTTACACTGAATGATTTTTACATAGCATTTGCAGATGACTTTTATCCAGATAATATGATCCCTCCACCCAAATTACACTTTATACTTCTCAGTTAATGCCTCTACAAATCTCTATCTCAGAAACGTAAATGATGTCCTAATTGGAGGCCCATGTTCATGAACATCCATTCTCACAAACAACATCCTTATAGCACTTCTGACCTGGAAGAAGCATCAGTGCAAGTATAATGGATACCAAAGAGGGCATCTGAGATGTGGAGATTTGCTATCAGAGAAAGACGTATAGAATTGCATTTTGTATTATTAAAAATAAAATAGTTTCCGCCACTGAAAATCTCCTTAGTGTGTCTTATGGTGATGATTAAGTCTCCTAAATTGAATTCAGTTGTTGCATGATTCTCTGTTTTTGTATATCATAGCTTGTCAATGCCCAAAGCTTATATTAAACACTTGTTCCCAACACAGATTGAAATATAAATGGTTGCGGCACAGAAGGTTATCAATACATGTGAGTATATTTATGTTTGGCAGAGTCAGACATCCTGACTCTGTGTTTATAGATACTCGTGTTTATGTTATAATAATGTATACACAGTAAGTATATGTGTATTTGGAGAGTGCTTCATTACATCTCTTATTGTACCAAAGAAGATTTATTATGTGGAAAGGACAACTGCCTATCTCTTATTTCTTACCATTTCCAACAAGAGAATTGCTGTCATTCTTATGTTCACTGTTATCTTCAAACCAATACATTCATGGTCACTCTGCTAGCTCTTGAACAGCCATGAATTAAAAAGGAGGAAAAAAAATCACACAATAACAACCAACCAACAAACAAAAAACATAGTCTCAACATTCAAGGACACAGAACACTGTTTGGAAGGAAACTCTTAATGTTCCTGTACCGTGGATATTAAGTATAAATGTAACTACACAAAGCAGTCTACATAAAAACAAAACGTGGAACAGAGCTGGTGAATAAGTTTGTGTCCGAGAGGGAGAAGGTTGTCGGAGGTGGACATGTGTGTATATATTTGGGAAAGAATTTCACAGGGGGTGGGAATCTTAAACCATCCTTGAATTATAGAAATATGGAATGAAAAAGAACGCTGTTACGGAAAACAAAGGAAGAAAAGAAGGAAGATATGAAAAAGTCAAAGGGGGAAAGAGACAGAAATCTTAACCCATTACATTAAAAATCTCTTCTCGCCTTGACCGGTTTAGCACAGTGGATAGGGCATCGGCCTGCGGACTGAAGGGTCCCAGGTTTGATTCCGTTCAAGGGCATGTACCTTGGTTGCAGGCACATCCCCAGTGTGGGGTGTGCAGGAGGTGGCTGATCAATGTTTCTCTCTCATCGATGTTTCTAACTCTCTATCCCTCTCCCTTCCTCTCTGGGGTCCTGAGGCTTGAGGTTCCCATATGTATGCTCCATAAATCCTCTCTAGCCAGAACAGAGCCCTAGATCTAAAATGATTTTTTTTTTTTTTTTTTTTTTTTTTTTTTTTTTTTTTTTTTTTTTTACTTATGGTAAGCATGAGATGTGAGCTTTTGGAGTTAGTTAGATTGGACTGAATTTAACTGGCACTGTAAAATCTGTCATTGGGAGAACAGCATTGAACAGACTGTCAAACTACAGCAGGAAGGCTGGGGAGGGTTGGGGGGGAGTTAAGAGATCAACTGAAAGACTTGCATGCATGCATATGAGCATAATCAATGGACACAAGACATTGGGGGGTAGGGGAGGAAGGAGGAAGGTCAAGGTGAAAAAATGGAGACTTATTTAACACGCTTTGTAATACTTTAAGCAATAAAACAAAATTAAAAATAAATAAATAAAATCTGTCATTGGGGTGGTTCTTACTCTTTGCATGCCTTACAGCAAAATGAGAAGAATGCAGTTTTGTGTTTTTTTTTTTTAATTTAGGGAAAGCTATATTACCTCTCTTAGACTCTGTTTTCTAACCTGCAAATTGGGAGAAATACTATTGTGAGAGACTTATAGAGCCTGTCATTTGCCTCCCAATATGCATTCTTGCCTTCTTCTATAGTAAGACAAGTCCCGGTGTTAGCTGGTCACATGGCTACTGAGAATAAAAGCTGTAATTCTCATACTCCCTGGCAGACAAATGAGATGTAAATGTCACATAACTACTTCCCAGAATCTTTCTGATTACACACATCCTTGCCTTCCTTCTTCATCTCTTCCTTATCCTGACGTGCAGAATAGACAAGATGATAGAGGTCTTGGTCCGTAAGAGAGAGAAGGACCACACCCTCAGAGGAGCAGAGCAGTGGGCTGAAGGGCTTGTCCCAACTGATGGGACTTTGAGGAGCACTCCCAGTCTCAGTCCTGGGCTGCTCACCTCAACATATTTTTGTCTCAAAAATATACAATCTGTCTTATTTAAATAACTAGAGGCATGGGGCATGACATTTGTGCACTGGGAGGGGAGTGGGTCCCTCAGCCCGGCCTGTGCCCTCAGGGGATGTTCCCTGAGGATCGGGCCTAAGCCAGCACTCAGACATCCCTCTCGCAGTCCAGGGCTCTTGCAGTTTGGGACCCCTCACTCCTTACTGCCTGCCTACAGCAGAGGTGGGAGAAGCTGCTGTGCTTGCGAGCCATGAGCCTGGCTTCTGGCTGAGTGGTGTCCCCCCCATGAGAGCACACTTGATCACCAGGGGGCAGCTCTTGTGTTGAGCGTCTGCCATTTGATGCTCAACACAGGAGTTGCCCCCCTGGTGATCAGCGTGTGTCTCAGCAACTGGTCATTCTGTCACTCAGTTGATTTGCATATTAGGGTTTTATAATATAGGATAAGTATTTTGAGTTTCTATTGCTTGCACTGAGTTTAATTCAAATGATTGTCTTGCAAGGTTTCTAAAGATCAAATATGCAAGGTGCCTAGTTCAGGGTCTGGCATAGAACTGATGTTGAACATTAGCAGCCACTCTGCAATTTCTCTTTTTAAAAAAATATAGTTTTATTGATTTCAGAGAGGAAGAGAGAGGGAGAGAGAGAGAGAAACATCAATGATAGGAGAGAATCACCGATCGGCTGCCTCTTGCATGCCCCACACTGGGAATTGAGCCTGCAACCAGTTCCCTGACTGGGAATTGAACCATGACTTCCTGGTTCATAGGTCAACACTCAACCACGGAGCCACACCAGCCAGGCTCAGCAATTTTTATCTGGATATTTTTTGTTTGCCTAATGAGGTAGCTCTCAAAACTATTATTTATATTCCTGATTCTAGCTAGTAAATATCTTCACTCCTTAGTTATCTAAAAACAAGCCTTCTTAATGACATCTGCATATTAAAGTATCTAGCCTGATCTCTTTTATGAACTGTTAAGACAACAACCTTCCAGGATTGGGATCCATAGTTTGCTACTGTGTAGACTTGTCAGGATGTACTAATGTATAAGTTTTCCCAGTGCATAATTTTTACCCCATTTTCTATTTTTTTCATAATGCTACTTTCAGCTATAACTAAGAAAACATTGTTAAATATATATTGGGGGCAGGGGGGAAGCACTGCATTTTTAGAAAATTTATAGCACAAACATCTGAGAACATAGTTTCCAAAATCACCAAATTTTAGCCTTTTAATAGAGGTCCAAGAAGCTGCGTTGGAGAGGCCTATGTCCAAATCTCCATGAAAATGAAATAGAAGGGAAAATGGACTATTTTTCACACACCCCCCAAAAAATGTGAATTTACGTATTATTATTATTATTATTATTATTATTATTATTATTTTGTTGTTTTTGTTTTTAATCTTCACCCGAGGATATTTTCCCATTGATTCTTAGGGAGAGTGGAAGACAGAGGGAAAGACAGATAGAAACATCGATGTGAGAGAAACACATAGATAGGTCGCCTCCTACATGCGCCCCGTCCAGGGCCCAGGCTGGGGAGGAGCCTGCACCCAAGGTAGGTGCCCTTGACCAGAATCGAACCCAGGACCTTTTGGTCCGTAGGCCAACACTCTATCCACTGAGCCAAACCATCCGGGGCTGGTATTATTATTATTTTAATGGAGGAGATTACACACATGTTCAGTCTACTTCCGAGGTCCCCCGTACTCCACGAAAGTTTCTTTAGTTGTCATGCACTCCCTGCCTGCCTTCCTTGCGAACACCGTGTGTGGCTTCATTACAGTGTCAAGCTCTTCGCATCACAACTTACAGCTCTTTCCATGAAAGATGCAAAATGCAAATAGAGCGGAAGGCAGAAGGGTGTTTGGCCAGGAGCAGGGGGGTGTTACGGGAAATGGAGCCCCTGGGGGCACAGTTCTCAGAGAGCATGCACCACGCCATGGGCTCAGGGTCCCCAGGTTAATCTCCTCCTTCCCCCCTCCCCGCCCCCCGTAAATTAGGAAACACTTTGCTGGCATTTGCTGTCCCTGTCAGCCCTAATAAAGAGACTTTTACCTGTGTTTGCCTATTCAACACTTCAGCCCCTCAGCCAATTTTGAAAATGATTTCTGATTCATGGCTCTCTCTCAAGTGGGTGTCACCTTGCCTGTCAATTATGCCTCAAAGCAAATGCTAAGGGAATGCCGGCTGGTAAACTTAATAAGGGAAACCTTTACTCAGAAGCCTGGGAAGAGGCTGGTATAGGGTAGCGTGCGGCCAGGCAGTGGCTCGTGTCTGCCTGTGACGCTTACAAGTGAGACAGGTGCACGGAGGCCCGAGCTGGTGTTGCTCAGTGGATAGAGCGCCGGCCCATAGACTGAGGGGTCCCATGTTTGATTCCGGTCAAGGGCACATGCACTGGTGGAAGGCTTGATCTCCAGTGGCAGGGGGGTGGGGGGAGCGGGCATGTAGGAGGCAGCCCATCAATGATTCTCTCTCATCATTGATGTTTCTCTCTCTCCCTCTTCCTCTTTGAAATCAATAACAAACATATTTTAAAGAACGTTTATCATCTAGTGGGCATTGAATATCATTGCATGATTGAATGAGTAATCCTATATAATAAAAGGCTAATATGCAAATCGTCCCTAAAGGTGGGAGTTAGAATGACCAGGTGTTAAATGTGAGCTGACCACCAGGGGGCGGTGCAGAACTTGGCGGGTGTCAGCAACATGGTGCTGGCTGCGGGTAGCACTGGAGGTGCTGCTGGCCCTGATGGGCCCTGATGAAAGCAGGACCTCAACGGGATGGTGGAGCAGGTGAGCGGGCGGTGCCAGGCCAAGGCGGGTGAGAAGGAGGCCCTGGCTAGCAGCGGGGGGGAAGGGAGGCCTCACCCAGCAGCTGGCAGCTGCTAGGGATCCTACCTCTGCATGAATTTCGTTCACTAGGCCTCTAGTTAGATGATATCACTACGTTACCAAATTATCCTCCACACTGAACCCCAAACATCTTCGCAGGCATCTCAGAGACCGTGGTTGCAGAGTTTCCTCAGAGATAGAGCGACACTTCGTGCTGGAGGGTACTTTCAGAACCGTACTTACCGCGTCCTGGTGGACTCCTACGGAGCATGCATCCACGCTGCAGTGTGCAGTGTCAGCTTTAGGACATGTTACTTTAGCGTCCCAATGGGACGTCTCTGCTCACTCTGCTCATTTCAAGGGAGCAGAGGGGTCAGGGAAGAGGATGTCGGACTTGAGGCTGTGACACCCACCACTTCCTAAGTGGTTACGGCCACATCTTCACTTTCTCCTCTTGACTATCGCGTGGGGGAGCAGCCCCCTGGCGACACTGGTTGCAGCAATTGGCTGATATTTGGTTTTTGTGTGTTTTTTTTTTTCCTCCCAGAGAGAAACTGTGCACAGCGATGGGTGGGCTTTCCAATCTTTCCGTCCAGCTCAGAAACGTGTCATCTGTCTCCTTGACCAAAATGCCTCCCAGCTGTCCACTCCCCGGCTGCAGCACTCACAGATCTCCAATAGTTCACTTCCGCGACAGGAAGACGTGACTCCTCGGACATCCTGCTGGTGCTGTTGTGAGGCTGGCTGCTCAGGATGGCCGGAAGGAGCTGGGAGAAATGGAAACGCTCCTGTGACAGCACAAGGGAAGGCTCTGACGTCTGTGGTACCCACGGCAAAGGGACAAAATACTGGGTCCATAGGATGTGCTTCTTCTTCGGGCTGGTCGCCTTTGTGCTTGCCCTCTATGGCGTAATCACAAAGGGAGGGTCCCGTTCCCCCCTAAGTACGGTGCATATAATAATGGCTTGCAGAACTTCACAGCGTGAGCCTGTGATGGTCCCAGACCAAGGAGTTACCCTTGATCATTCAGGACAGTGGAGCCTCCTAAGAGAGACTTGAAAGGATTTTGACTCTGACTATGGCTCAGAAGAGGCCTTACGTTGGACGGTGGCCTTCCCTCATGGACCACACCACCAGTCCCCCAAGGCTGCAAAACTAGCCCAGCAGCACCGACGGGCAATGGTGAACGACAACAATTTAGCTCTCTCAGGCATCCTCGGATGGGTTTAAGTAAGTGTGTTTGCTTTTTCCCCTCCTCGAAAATATACATCGAAAATCACGTGGAAGAGCCCAGCTGGTGTGGCTCAGTGGTTGAGCATCGACCCATGAACCAAGAGGGCACCGGTTCGATTCCTGGTCAGGGCACAGGAGCCTGGGTTGCGGCTCCATCCCCAATAGGGGGCGTGCAAGAGGCAGCCGATCCACTATTCTCTCTCATCGCTGATGTTTCCATTGCTCTCTCCCTCTCCCTTCCTCTCTGAAATCAATAAAGTTATATTTTAAAAATAAATAAAATCGTGTAGAATACCTGCAATCTACATGAGCAAAGGAAGAAGCACCAGGTCTTTATTTTGCCTGTGAAACAAAAGGGGAAAGAAAAGGGAGGAGTATTGACATCCAGGAAGCTTAGAACTTAGCTAAGATGATTAATTACAAACTTCCTTGAAAAAATGTATCCTTCATTTCAAAATAACTTGGAACATACAGAAACACTGACTATCCGAGTTATTGACACGGATACTTTCATCCATACATTTCTGTATAAATGAACAGATTGACAATCTATACTATAGGGTATTCTCATTGTAGAAATGTGTGCTATGTTAGCATTGTAAAAGTGTGAGAAAAATCTTAAGTATATTTCTAGTAGTAAGTTATCATTGTAAGAATGTGTAAAAATAAAACATTATAAGGCGCACAATTATCCTTTATTCCAGGACCTGATGATAACCACTAATTTTAGCTTTTCTCGTACAGACTATAAAATAATGTTTCCCAATATTTTTCACTCTCACAATCCCTTGAATATGCTTCCTTTTATTTATTTTTTAAAAAACATATTTTATTGACTTTTTACAGAGAGGATGGGAGAAGAATAGAGAGTTAGAAACATCAATGAGAGAGAAACATTGATCAGCTGCCTCCTGCATACCCCCTACTGAGGATGTGCCCACAACCAAGGTCCATGCCCTTGACTGGAATCGAACCTGGGACCCTTCAGTCCGCAGGCCGACGCTATATCCACTGAGCCAGACCGGTCAAGGCAAATATGCTCCCTTTTAATTGCTTCATGCTATAACATTGTATGGTGACACCATAATTTATTTATTTAAATATATATTTTTTATTTCAGAGAGGAAAGGAGAAGGAAAGAGAGAGACAGAGAAGCATCAATGATGAGCGAGAATCATTGATCGGCTGCCTCCTGCACGCCCCTCACTGGGGATCGAGCCCACAACCTGGGCATGCCCTGACTGGGAATTGAACCGTTGACCTCCTGGTTCATGGGTCCATACTCAACCACTGAGCAACAATCGCCAGACCACCATAATTTATTTAATCAATACCTTATAGTTTATGTTTGCTCTTTGATTTCATAAATTATGCTACAAGGAAAATTTTAATAACATTTCTACTATTTATATTTTAGATTTTTCCTTAAATTTCCTCCTAGGAATAGAATTACTTGGACAATGAGTATGAAGATTTTAAGGCTGTTGATTAATAATTCTAAATTGCGGTCAACAGCCCTAACTGGTTTGGCTCAGTGGATAGAGCGCCGGTCTGTGGACTGAAAGGTCCCAGGTTCGATTCTAGTCAAGGGCATGTACCTTGGTTGTGGCCACATCCCCAGTAGGAGGTGTACAGGAGGCAGCTGATTGATGTTTCTCTCTCATGGATGTTTCTAACTCTCTATCCCTCTCCCTTTCTCTCTGTAAAAAAAAAAATCAATAAAATATATTAAAAAATAAAAACAAAACTGTCAACAAAAACAAAGTAACTTTAGGTGTACGAATAAGTATTTCATGGAGAAAGACTGTACACAAAATACTCAAAATATTTTCATCTCTCCAGAGCTTCAACGAAAAAAGAAAGAGAAAGTGGGAGAATTAAAAAGAAAGAAAGAAGCTGGAAGTATTTAAATTTCTTAGGCACTCACATTCATCACCTCTCTTTACAATGAATGGCTCTGATCCTGAGGCACCATATCTGCCCTCAGTTAAAATAGCCAAGCAACTCGCATAGTCGAGGTGTTCTGTTTTAATTTACCTGACCACCCGATTTTAGTAAAATTATTTGGGGCAAATTCCAGTCACTAAATCAGTGCTTCTTGACCTTTTAGTGATTGAGAATATGATGAAAGCTATTGATTCTCCTAGGGAAAAACACACACACACACACACAATTTTGCATTTTTTTTTTTTTTAGCAGGATCCACACTTTTCATGATGCTCTTTCCATAGTTTGTTCATGTCTGTGGAGATGAAGAAATTCTAAAATAATCGTTAGTTTATCTTGAAAACATTTCATAGGGAAATTAATGGTGGCAACCTTTAAATGCCATACCCGAGTATCTTACCACTTTGCACTCACGGAATCATCAAATGCTTTTACTCGGAGAAAAAAATCATAAAGAAGTTTAGTTAAGGGGTCTATACATTCCGAGGTTTGCAGATTCCTTTGAGAACTTGAAAAAGCAGAGGACCATTTTTTTTTCCCCCCAGAGAGAAGCACAATCAGTGTTAACCCTGACATAGTTCTGCTGGGTTGCAATGATGGCTTCAAGTGTCTTCTGAATTCTCTCTCCAGGGTCCAGGGAGGGAGAGGGAGAGAGAGAGGGGGATAGAAACATCAGTGATGAGAGAGAATCATGGATCAGCTGCCTCCTGCACGCCCCCCACCCCTGCAACTGGGGATCAGGGCTGAAACCCAGGCATGTGCCTTGACCAGCAATCAAACCTTGACCTCCTGGTTCATAGATGGACACTCAACAACTGAGTCACACCAGCTGGGTTCATATTAATATTAATAGCCATCAGCCTCCACTTAATACTGCAAGTGGGCAGGCCTTGTGGAACCCTGGGACTCTATTTTAAGTAATTGGACATAAAAGTCATCTTTGATGTAGGGACGATGACAGCTTTCATGGCTGACAGAATTCGTTTGGAGTAATGAGAAGATGCCATCTAATTTCACTGTAGCAAAATTAAGTAAAATACTTATTTAATTTCTGGGGGGAGGGGAGGAATACCACTCACTTTTTTTTTTCCAACTAGAAAAGGCCTAAAATTTAAGTTTTAGAGCGTATTTGATACTAGGTAGCAGAATCACAGCCCAGGCTAGCTCCAGCCAGCCTTCTAACACAATGATTCATTTGAGCGGAGAAAGTTTCCATATAATCATGCTTAATGTGCATTTTTCAGTTGTTGAGATACTACTGCACGAACATGTGTATATTTCCAAATTCAAATAAAAGAGCTATAAAATATGATTCGAGCCATCTGCTTTCCCTCTTTTCTTTAAAAAAAAAATACATGCATAAAATAAATTGGGGCATGCCTGTGTAGAGGGCCGTATATATTTTATTCCGAGAAATGCTTTAAATAGCCAGGTGACACCTGAAACCAGGGCTTTGTGAACTTATAAGACGTCCAGGTTACCTTAGCATCCGGCTTCTCAGCCCTGAGGCTAACTTCTGTTCACTTGCTCAACAACAATAGACAGGCCTTGCTCTGGGCAGCACAGCTGGTTCCAGCGATTTTAGAGGAGTAGACGCAATTAGCTGAGCTTCTCCATCTGCTGGTGAGGTTGTTGGTCGAGGCATGGGCCATAATGCCCATGGTGCATGGGAAGTGGAGAACAGAATTAATGATGGGAGCGATGCAATAAAAAAAATTAGGGAACCTTGCCTTCTTCAGCACCCAGTCTTGATTTATCAAATCCCTGTGCAAAGGCTGTCAAAACTTGAGTCTGATCCCGAATCGGAATTTTGGAGGCCACTTCTATGTAAACACATATTTTTTTAAAATATATATTTTAATGGATTTCAGAGAGGAAGGGAGAGGGAGAGAGAGATAGAAACATCAATGAGGAGAGAGAATCATGGATCGGCGACCTTCTGCACAACCCGCTACTGGGGATCAAGCCCGCAGCCTGGGCATGTGCCTTTGACCGGAATCAAACCCGGGACCCTTCAGTCTACAGGCCGACGCGCTATCCACCGAGCCAAACCAGCGAGGGCTGTATTTAAGGCCATCATCGTTATTGCCATTGTTCCCATTGCCACCACCATTCTTCTGACCTGTCTCCTGCATGTCAGGAGCTGTGCTGGGTCTTCCCACACAGGAAAGCAACTTGTTCTCTAAGTCAAGGTGCAAATTAAGCAGAAACTGACATTCAAAAAGAGCTCCCCGTGTGTGAGAATCTGACATACGATGAGAGCGCTCTTGCTCTTTTCATGCGGATTCACTTGGCTGCATTTTGCCACGTGTTCCATGAGCATGGTTGGAGCGCCCCCCGCCCCCCATGCCAGTCACAGTGTGGCCAGGTGGATATAGGACTCACTCCTGGCTGAAGCCCCCTGCCCACCTCTTCAAATGTTACATCTTCCATGGAAAGAGGAGCAAACTGTGCCATAAGTAATGTGTGCCTAAAACAAGAGAGGTATTCGGTAAAGCAGTTTTGTCCTTATTGGACTCTCTTACAACTGAAGATCCACAGTTATGGCTAAAAAAATATTTAGAAATGGCCCAGCTGCTGTGGCCCAACGGTGGAGCGTCAACCTATAAACCGGAAGGTCACGGTTTGATTCCCGGTCAGGGAACACGCCCGGTTGTGGGGCTGGATCTCCAGTGTGGAGCATGCAGGAGGCAGCCGATCCATAATTCTCTCTCATCATTAATATATATATATCTCCCTTCCTCTCTGAAATCAATGAAAATGTATTTTTAAAAAAAGAGAGGGGGAAACGGTAGTTGACTAATGGTTAAGGATATTCACAAAATACTGCTAATTTCTAGTCACTCGCTTAAAAACCATAGACAGGCCCTGCAACAGTCACTTCAAAGGAGAATGCCAAAAAGTCAACCAACTCACAGCCATTAGGATGCCCCAGTTCAAAGTTCAAAGTTCAAAGGCGGCCGGAAGTCGCCGCCCTAGCCATCCTGCCTCGCCTGCCCCCCGCTTATTCCCCAGGGCCCGTGTCCTGCGCCCCAGGCCTGTCCCTGTCGTTTCTGACACATAAGGACGGACACCATCACATTCCTCTCCCCAGAGGGGAGAGGCCCCGTGGTGGATCTTTTGACTTTAAAAGTGCCAAAAAAAAAAAAAAATGCAGATTTTTTATGTCTTGAGAATATGATTTTGCCAACTTGCACTTGGAAAGGCATAAACATGAAAAACGGGAATTTCCTTTCCTCTGAGTGATTAGGAGAGAAAAATGTAGCTTTCGGGCACATCTGCTTCGGGTGGGTTTTCAGTTGTGTCCTTAAAGGGGAAGTCTGTCAAAGGAACCGGTCTTCTCTGGGTACCCGCTAGCAGGGGTCCTCGAACCCCGGCCCGCGGGCCACATGCGGCCCGCCGAGGACATTTACCCGGCCCGCTGGGTGTTTTTGCCATCTTATTTTTTTTTTTTTACTTCAAAATAAGATATGTGCAGTGTGCATAGGAATTTGTTCATAGTTTTTTTCTTAAACTATAGTCCAGCCCTCCAACGGTCTGAGGGACAGTGAACTGGCCCCCTGTTTAAAAAGTTTGAGGACCCCTGCCTAGAGAGCCGGAGGCCTTGCTCACTGTGATCTACAGGTATGTACATGTCACGCATAATCCCATATGTAAAGGTATGATTTATGATTTCCATGAAATGACAATTTTATATGTATTTATTTGCATTGCATTTGTAATCCTGTTACTTGTAAGTACATGTGTTTGTCTTTATATGTAATTCAGGGTCAACTAAGGAATAATGATTTGCAGTTTGTACTGAGAAAGACTTGATGTGGCTTGCCCCTTATTTTAATATATTTTCTTTATTGATTTCAGAGAAGAGAGGAGGAAAAGAGAGAGAGAGAGATTGAAACATCAATGATGGGAGAGAATCATCAATCGCTGCCTCCTGCACGGCACCAGCCAGGGTGTCAAGCCTGCAACCTGGGCATGGGCCATGACCGGGAATTGAACCATGACCTCCTCATTCATAGGTTGACGCTCAATCACTGAGCCACACCAGTCGGACATGATCCTTTATTTTAAAGACCAGTCAGAGCGTCTGCCTCCTGGTGGTCAGTACAGATCATAGCGACTGGTCGACTGCCTGCCCCGGGTGGTTGGTGTATATCATAGCAAGCAGTTGAGCGGCCTTAGCATATCATTAGCATATTGCACTTTGATTGGTTGAGTGGCCAACCGGACACTTAGCATGTTAGGCTTTTATTATATAGGATGAGAAAACGCAAGCAGGTTCCATGTTCACTGTTGGGCTCAGGAATCTGGGACGTCAGCACTAGAAGGGCCTTTGAGGATGGAGAGGTCTCCTCCACCTCACCACTGGTTACTTCTGACTTGAAAGTTCTCTGTGACATTTAACATTGTCAGATGTTGCCCTGAAACGCATCGTTTCATTCTCTCGCAGTAGAGCAAATGCTATCTAATAGTCGTTTGCTGATCTAGCATCTGCCAGAAACACAGACCAGGGCCTGGGACAGACTGGAGGCTCAGGTTTCCTCCCCTCCCTATTCCATACCCTCTGCTAAGTAAGCTTGTAGCCCCCCCCCTCCCCCATAGACATAGGCTGGGCTTCCCCCATCCTTGACTTTGGACTTGATCACACGACTTCCTTGCAAGTTAGCAGCCTCCACAGAGGCAGGGGATGGAGCCTGCTTGTGTCATTGGGTTTGCCAGCCTGCATTTCCGTCACGCATCCTACGGGCTTCCCCCAAGTTCTAGTAGTTTCTGCCCCTTCCTCCTGGGCCCCAGAAGGATTATACAGGGAGCGGCCCAGGGTCCGAGCCATAAGATGAAAAGCTGTCCTCACTGGTCAAAGTGGCGACCCCAACTGATCGTCAGCGGAATCACAGACACCCCAGAAATACATGCGTATTCCATCCCCACAATTTTGTCCTGGTTGCTCCACAGTGATCCATTTATACAGCCTCTGAATATATAGTTCTATGGAAAAGTAGTAGAGCTATAAAACAAGTAGCCATCATTGAGTCTAATGTTTGTAAATCTAAGGATTTATAAAAGCGAAAGATTGCCCTAGCTGGTTTGGCTCAGTGGATAGAGTGTCGGCTGGTTTAGCTCAGTGGATAGAGTGTTGGCTGGTTTAGCTCAGTGGATAGAGTGTCGGCCTGCGGACCGAAGGGTCCCGGGTTCGATTCCAGTCAAGGGCACATGCCCCGGATTGCAGACTGGATCCCCAGTAGGGGGCGTGCAGGAGGCAGCAGATCCATGATTCTCTCTCATCCTTGATGTTTCTATCTCTCCCTCTCCCTTCCTCTCTGAAATCAATAAGAAATACATATGTTTTAAAAAAAGTGAATGATTCCCAGGATATGGGTTATTGACCTCCTGTAGAAATTAAACCCCATTTAAAATCAGGCTCAGAGTACGACTCTTGACTCTTGGTTGAAGAGGGAAACAGAAATAGCAAGAATCACTTTCCGCTATCATCACTGTATTCTTCAGCCAAGCCCTGACAGCGGTCGCTCATGGACTCATTCATTTACTCAGCAGGCCAAGAGGAAGCACCATCACACAGCAGGCGATAGGAGGCTAAAATGGCTGTGTGCATGGTATGGAATTTGAAGGCTTTTTTTTATTATTATTAATTGATTTCAGAGAGGAAGGGAGAGGGAGAGAGAGAAACACCAGTAATGAGAGAGAATCATGGATCGGCTGCCTCCTGCACGCCCCCTACTGAGGATTAAGCAGGTAACCCAGGCATGTGCCCTTGACCAGGAATCAAACCTCAACCTCCTGGTTCATCGGTCGATGCTCAACCACTGAGCCACCCTGGCTGGGCTTTGGTCTCATTTTAAAAAAATCCGTTGATGTTCCTCTGGTTTCTGTTTTTCTTCCTTTTGTTTTTCTTTTCCTCTACTAATGTCTAATTTATTATACTCTCCCCATGCAACCATGGTGAAGCCAGTTAACTGTGCTATTTGACTTTTTAATCATCTTAAAATAAATTTAATTTGGTTACTTTGAGCTTAAAATATGTAAAGTACTTAGAAATGTCCAGGACATAACTCACATTGAACAAATTGTAGCTATTATTCAGGAACTGTCCCGAAATTCATTTCTATATTTAAAACCACTTACTGTCCCTCGATGTCCCATGGGTGTCCCCAAATCTTATCTAAAGCTGAATTCTTCTTCTTACCACAAAAATCCTCTCACCCCATCCCCCCCCCCTCCACCCCTGCTGGCTTGTCTGCTTTCTCTGGAAGATTTATATCACTGTTTCCAGATCGGAAGCCAGAATCTGGTTGTTGGTTGACATCTTCCCCCCTCCTTCCTCTCCATCTCCCAACAGTTACCAAGTCCTGCTATTTCCACTGTCAAATCTCCCTCCTTCCTGTCTCTCCCCTCATCTCCTCCCCACTGTGGCAATGCAGGTCCACCCACAGCTTTAAATAGATATAGATATAGATATAGATGTATAGATATAGCTATAGATATATAGATATATAGATAGATATAGATATGTAGATAGATATAGATATGTAGATAGATATAGATAGATATAGATATAGCTATAGCTATAGATATAGATATAGATAGATATATAGATAGATAGAGATAGAGATAGAGATAGAGATAGAGATAGAGATAGATAGAGATAGCTATAGCTATAGATATAGATATAGTTATTGATTTCTGAGAGGAAGGCAGAGGGAGAGAGAGATAGAAACATCAATGATGAGAAAGAATCAATGATTGGCTGCCTCCTTGCACACCACCCACTGGGGGTCGAGCCTGCAACTTGAACATGTGCCCTCGACCTGAATCGAACCTGGGACCCTTCAGTCCACAGGCTGACGCTCTATCCACTGAGCCAAACCTGATAGAGCAGTCCATCCACAGCTCTGATGGGAATATTGTAAAGGTTGGAGGAATGAGGACCTGGTCATTACAGCTAATCTCCTTGACTGGGTGCACTTTCTAGCACACTGTTCACTTGACGCTCGGGGCGTGCTTCTAAAAATCAAACACATTCATGTCACTCCTTTGCCTGAATCCCTTTACTGCTCCTCACCAGCTTCAAATGGTGCCCAAACTTTCAGCCTAGCTTACAAGGACCCTCTCGATTTAGACATTGTTCCCTATTTCACTAGCTTAAACTCCTACCCATTCACCAAAGTGTCCCACAGCTCAGTTGAGTCCAGGGACTTGCATTCGACGATTCATGTTATCTTTCAAATTTCTTTTCCCACCTACCATATAGGCTCTAATTGGAGGCTTTTTTTTAAAGTGCATTTTTACTATTTTATTTTATTTTTATTGTTTTGTTAATCCGCACCTGCGGATTTTTTTCCCATTGAGTTTTAGAAAGAATGGAAGGGAGAGGGAGAGACAGAGAGAAACATCGATGTGAGAGAAACACATCCATCGATTGGCTGCCTCCTGCACGCACCCCCACCGGGAACAGGGAACTTGCAACCCAGGTATGTGCCCTTGACCGGAATCGAACCTGAGACCCTTCAGTCTGTGGGCGTGCCAGCATTCTGTCCACGGAGCTCAATCACCTCAGGTTAACTGGAGGCTTTTAAGTTCAGAGCTCAAATTAAAACGTTTTAATGCATCAGATAAATGTAAATTCAGATAAAAGAAAAAACCTAGCTTTATTACAGCTCTCATGAGGAGTTAAATTACATAATTACAGGGAGCCCAGAGTCTTTCTGGTGTGTTGCAATCTTTTCGCTAATTTCCCCCCATTTAATAGATAACTTCTTTTGAAAATACATCCT
The DNA here is from genome assembly GCA_004026665.1 of Murina feae. Classification (NCBI taxonomy): domain Eukaryota; kingdom Metazoa; phylum Chordata; class Mammalia; order Chiroptera; family Vespertilionidae; genus Murina; species Murina feae. The sequence continues at coordinate 33,058 of PVJC01006726.1, read as the reverse complement.
CTATTTCCCCCCTCTTTTTAGAGCTTAACTCACATTATTACTTCATTTGGCAATCCCTCTCCCAAAGCTATTTTAAAATCATTTCAGCTTGGATATGGCAATAATGCATCCAATTTTATTTTTATTTTTGATAATCCTCATCCAGGGATATTTTCCCATGGATTTTTAGAGAGTGTAGAAGGGAGGGGGAGAGACTCAGAGAGAGAAACATCGATGTGAGAGGGACACATCCAGTGGTTGCCCCCTTAGGCGCCCGGACCAGGGCCGGCGATTGAGCCTACAATAAGGTGACCAGATGTCCCGATTTTTAACAATTTGCCCCGCATCCTACGGCGTTTTAAAAATGTCCCAATTTTTGGCAAGAGACATATGTACTACTCTTTGTAATATTTTAAGTAATAATCATAATTTAAAAAAAGACACCCCCTCCCCCATCAATGGTGTCCCGCTTTACAATGTTAAAATCTGGTCACCTTAGCCTATAACCAAAGTACTTGCTCTTGACCGGAATCAAACCTGGGACTCTTCCATCCACAGGCTGACACTCTATCCATTGAGCCAAACCAGCTGGGGCCCGATTTTACTTTTAAAAAAAAATCACAAACGGACTGATCTTCAAAAAATGAATAATACTATTGGAGAACCTTCATCCCCCCCTCACCCCTCTGTGTGTGTGTGTATGTGTGTGCGCGTGTGCATTTGCATGTTCTTTTTTTTTTTTTATCACATTTGTAATAAGAAAAACATGTGCAGCATGAAACATTACCAGGCAGTCAAGGACGTGTGATGCGTATAAGGGAACCGACATGCGCGTTCTGTTGACATAAAACACTTCAGAGTTAAGAGTGACTGGGAGCGAATGCTGGGACACCTGCTAGTGAAATGGGTACCTTCCTGGGACCTCCTGGGGATTTGCTCCATGCTCGCCAGATGTAAGGCTGCGATTTCCCCTCCGGCCTAGACGGCATCGCTGCTGGAGACACACAGCGCACTCCATGTGACTCTGGAACTCTCTCAGCATCGCTGCTGACAGCTCTGCTTGAGCTTAACTCACACTAACAAGATGTGAGGCGTCTTCCCCCATCGCAGCGTGCATCGCTTGAGGTTTCCCACACATGGTTTCACACGGGCTCCCTCTGCCTGGTCTTTTCCCACCCGGCTCCCCGGCCTGGTCCCCGTTATCTCCAGGATGGCCACTGCTGTGCTTACAGGGTAGGTGACAAGACACAGAGCAGGGTTTGGAAGGAGCGAGGGGGACGGGGCTGACCCTAAGGGGTCTTGTCGGAAATGTGCTAGGACGGTAACCTTTGCATCTGGCATGTTGTGGCTTGGAGCCCCCTCGTCGTATGTGTGATGTGTGAATTCCAGGAGGGTGAGTCATCCGGACATGGGAGTTCTCTGCTGCTTCTGCTCTGCAAAAATGTGACAGAATGAGGGGAGACGTGTCTGATTCCTTCGGATTTTTCTAAGCGATGTTTAGTTCCTTCCTCCCCCCTTCCCCAACAGACCTGGGAAAGAGATTTTTTCCGATGAGAAACGCTGCGATTATGAGACAACAATTCCATGTTTCACAACCCAACTTGCTCTTCTTGCTCCCCCCGCCCCCTCGATTTCTCACAATTCAAAGTCCATGTTGAGATTACTTGTACAATTAAGACTCTGGAAAGAGGAAAAAGGCTCATTTCTGGCCTTGATAACCCTTCATGGAGAACAAGGAACAACTCTGCCCCCAATTCCAATTTTAGACCCGGATTCAACAATGAGAGGGAGTAGAAGAAACACAGGAAAGCAGATATGTGTTTTCAAAATCATCCATGACCACAAATGTTTATCTAGAAACATGAGGCTCCAGCGAGACGTCTACCATCACCTCCTGGCACATGTATTCGGGTGGAATAGCCTTTCTCTATTATCTAAGTACTTTTACAACCTCCTTCTGGAAAGGTCTCTGTGGTCACATGTCCATTAAGCTGCAGAGGAAGACAACTGATTGCATTTTTTTAACTAAAATAGTTTCGGTAGAACAATGCAGATTGTATTTATACCATCAGCCCACAAAGATAAAGACAAATGGAATTGTCCCATCCACTGGGATTGGAATGGAACATTTCTTTGGTGGGCAAGTCACCTGAGGTCATCACCCAGATAAAGCAATGTGGAAAAGTTAAAACTAAGGTTGCTAACGCAAGTCATCTACCCAGACGTTAAATACTCTGAATTAAGATCCTGGCATTTGGACACAGTTTGATTTCAAGCGAGTGCAAGTAAGTCCTAAGAATGTGCTGCCCTTAATTTACAGGAGATGCTGTGGTAGGTAAAATATGACATTCAAGTTTTTTTTACACCAAACATGGGATCTTTCTATTCTTACTGGTACTATACGTCTCCGACCCATACCCCGTTTCTTTCTCCATTTCCAGTCCATGGGCATAGAATTTTACCATTTTTTAAAATTACATTTTAAAATATGACTTTTATTGATTTCAGAGAGGAAGGGAGAGGGAGCTAGAAAAGTCAATGATGACAGAGAATCATTGATCGACTGCCTCCTGCGTGCCCCACACTAGGGACTGAGCTTGCAACCCGGGCATGTGCCCTTGACCGGGAATTGAACCGTGACCTCCTGGTTCATAGGTCAACACTCAACCACTGAGCCATGTCAACCAGGCGAATTTTACCATTTATTGCTATCTCTTTTCTCTGTCTCCCTGCTTTTACTCAAACCTCCCAAGATCTTTTTATAACCATTAAACCTCTTCCCGTGCCTGAATTAATTCAACAAATTAGTGAGAAAAATTTTAATTAAAAGTTACAAAAATCCAATTTAAAAGTATCTAAACTAATAAAGGGAATGTATTGAGCCATGCAAATGGGGAATGCGAATGGTTCATACAGATATGCTTTTCAAGCTACCATTTAAGAGGATAAAATCGGGAATGAATTATACTCTCTTCATTTCTTGACCTTGATTAATTACTCTTGCCTTATTTCTCAGGATCTCTGGATGTAGTGATAAGACAGCTAGCCTCAAGGACCTTGACACAAAATTCCACTCTAATAAACTTCTCCATTCCGAAAATAAGGGTCTTCCCTAATATGCCGAGGAAAAAAGCACTTGGGAAAAATTACGGTTACTTCTGCTTGGGATGTTTTGTACACAATACAAAGTGAATAGGCAAATGAAGGAACGAGAAATGATGAGAAAAAGAACAGCAAAAAACAACTCACCACACAAACAATGTTCCTCATGTTCCAAATATTGACCTTATGTTGCACACAGTTTAAAATGTAACTGTATTTACTATGTTTAAAGAGACAAAAGACATAATGGAGACATAAAGAGTGGAAAATTATAAAAACAAATAAAAAACTGAAAATGAGTTAGATTAATAACGCAATTAATTGAGTATTGGAGGTTGGCTGCTGAGCACAGCAGTGGTGGTGGGATCCTATCCCATATCTGCAGCAATGCTAAGGATGTCTGAGTGCCAGATTAGGCCCGCTCGCCACAGGAAGTGGGCCTAAGTCAAGAGTCGGACATCTCCCAAGGGTTTCTGTACTGCAAGAGGGCGTAGGCTGGGCTGAGGGACACTCTTTCCTGCCCCCTACCCCCGCCTTGAGTGCATAAATTTTGTGTACTGGGCTTCTAGTTATAATATATTAAGCAACAATATAAGCTATTAAAATACACAAAAACACATATAAAAGTTTAAAGGTAGGAAAAATAAAAAGGAAATGTTTTAAGTTTCTTGCATTGCCCTGTAAGAGCATTACAGAATTAATGTTTTACTTTTAAAAATCAAGCAGTCATAATGTGATATTTATGGCAACTATGAAAAAAATGATAAAAGTTATGATTTTCAAACTAATTGAGAGGAAAGCTGGATTGACAGAAGATGATTAATAAAAATAGTGACACAGGAGTAGAGGAAAAGGAAAATGGAATTAGTGAGTATCAGAAATTATACTAAATGTAAATTGACCAAATTATTTAGCTAAAATACAAAGATTGTTGAACCACCCAAAAAAACTCAAAAGCAATATTTGTGCTGTGTACAGGAGATATCTAAAGAATAAGAGACATCTAAAGAAGCTACAACAAAGATTGGGAGGGGGGGGAATGTACCATGCCAACACTAAAATAAAACTATAATGCCATATTAATATTATACAAAGTAGATTTTACAGAAAAGTATGAATAGAGATAAAGAAAGATAATTCATAATTAGGAAAGTGTCAGTCAAAGAGGATGATATAATCATCAAAATCACATGTAAAATCCAGAATCAAAGTAACTGAATTTAATAATTTTTTCTTAATAACTGACAACAAAAGCAGGAAAACAACAACAACAAATCAGGAATAACATAAAGAGTTTGAGTTAAATTACTCCAAAGTTTGAAACAAATTTGACAAAATTTGTTCATTCAGTACATTATAAAACAAGCCTCAACATAAAATTTGAAATTCAAATTACGCAAGTAATCTCTGAACACAATGTTCAGAATCAATAACAGGAAAAATAATAAAGTTTTTTTTCTTCCCTCTGAGTTTTTATTATGAGCCTGAGCATCTTGCTCGTACTAATTCTCCCTCACAGAATTTCCTTTCATTGAAGAGAAACTTCCCCAATGATAAGCCGAGAGTTCCTAGAGACCTGGTTAAGGCTCTAAGATTTGTCTTACTTTTTTTTTGTTTGCTTATTGTAACAGTGAGAGTGTGAACATTATGGCTCTCATTTTGTTTCTAGCCTCCTTCGTCATTCCTGTTCTGGGTGAGCAAATTTTCTGGTTTGCCCAGGAGATTCCAGCTTAATGCCTATTGTTTTCATGTAATTATTAACAGTTTCCTCTTTCACTCTTAAAAACAATATGCTGGTTCTGACAAAGAATTATTTGATATGTTTAAGCTTTAATTAGGTGGTATAATTTACCATTTTAATACTCACCTTAAGGTTTATTTTGGCTATGATTTTTACTTTTGTTACACAAAATAAGACTAAGACTTCAGTTTATCAAGTGCGTAAGGAATGCCTAGAAGTATGAGTAGGCAGGTTAAGTTTCAAAAGATCAGCAAATATACATATACTAGTGGCCTGGTGCACAAGATTTGTGCACTGATGGGGGGCGGTGTGTCCCATAGCCTGGTCCGCACCCTTTCTAATCTGGGACATCTTGGACACCTCTCTCACAATCTGGGTCTCCTAACCGCTCACCTGCCTGCCTGCCAGATCACCCCTAACACTCTGCCTGCTGGCCTGATTGGTCCCAACTGCCCCCACCCCCACCCCGGCCAGCCTGCTCGCCCCCAACTGCCCTCCCCTGCTGGCCTGGTTGCTCCTAACCACCTCTGCCTCAGCCAGCCACCATGACTTTGTCTGGAAGGTCTCCCAGAAGGTCTCCTGGTCTAATTACCATATTACCCTTTTATTAGTATAGATATTCATATTATCGCCAAACACCTACATGTAAATTGAGATTAAAAAAATGACTTACCCAGTTCTTCAAAACATTTAGAACTTATCTACATATATAAAAGCCTACGTGACTGACAACTGAATGACTGAACTACTGGTTATTATGAGGCTCCTGAGTTGAGCATCTGCCCCGTGGTGGTCAGTGTGCTCCCACAGCCAACCTCCCATGGCTGGCCAGTCTCCCGCAGACCTTCCCTCAGGCTGGCCAGCCCTGATCGGCCCCGAATGCTGGCCAGGCCGAGGGATTCCCACTTGTGCATGAATACATGCCCCCGGATCTCTAGTAATCAATAAGATAAGGCACTGTAATTCTATATATCACTGATTTTCTAGATTACAGGGGTCATGCTGACCTTCTACGATATATGTTCAGGGTTCTTTATGAAGGCTCTCCCTAGTTTTTAAACAACTCTCCTTGGAATAAATAGAATAGTCATGCTCTCCAGAGAAATGGGAACTGGAGATGAAACTATCCAGGGAAGGATGTGTCAGTTTTGGGAATAAATGAATTTTTAGCCTGTCTGTTACTATTCTTCAAGTTCTGCATGGCCTATTATGACAATGGAAGGTTGAGTATTAGCTAATTCATATGAAATTAGGCCCTGGCAAGGGTGTGGTTCAGTGGTTAGAATATAGCCCGTTAGCTGAAGGGTCATAGGTTCAATTCCAGGTCAAGGGCATATACCTGGGTTGCAAGGTTAGATCCCCGGCCCTGGCCAGGGTGTATGAGGGAAGTAACCAATCGATGTGTCTCTCTCACATCCGTGTTTCTCTCTCTCACACCCTCTTCCCTTCCTCTCTCACTAAAAAATCAATGGGAAAAATATTCGCCAGCGAGGATCAACAAAAAATTGTTTTGCAAACTTGGAAAGAAGTGCAGGCAGCTTTTTAATGGGTGCTAAAGATGGGGATCTCAGAGAACAAGTCTCTTGACCTCTGAACATCACTATTTGCAAAGACTTGAGATAAGAAGATTGTGAAACTCAGTGAAAAATGTGTATCCCTGACTATAGAACTATGCACATTCCCCTCTGGTTTCACTTCCTCACCGAAGTGCAAAGAGGAGCAAAAAGGATCAAATATGCAAATTGGAACAAAAAAAATAAACATGGATTCCACCCCACGGTGCAGAGTCCTCAGAGGAATGGAATCCCTGGAAAGAAACGAAGTTTATGAACTCCGGGTTCAGCGGGAGCAGGCTGCAGAAGAGTTTAGCTGTCCTTCTAGAAAACAGAAATTAATTTGCTTTGGCCAAATTAAAATTAATTAAAATTATGCAATGTTGCCCTGGTGTTAATTTTAACGGTGAGGCTGTTGTGATTTAAGGCTACAATTAGTTCTAGTGTTTGAGAGAGAGGCTCTGTAATCGAGACAGGACATTTTAATAATCCTGGTTATAAACATTTAATACATCATCTTTAGGGACTCACAAACACATTGTAATTAACTTTTACAACTGAAATAAATCAGATTGCATTAGCATATTGCAAAGGAAAAAAATCATTTGCATGATTGAAAACAGCTTTCGAAAAGTCATGGGTAACAGGCTGCCTGCAAACACCAGCTCAACTTTTACCAGGTTTCATGGATGGGGATGATGTTGAAAGAGTACAGTTTCTTCAGCTAATTATAACTTTTTCCATAAAAGGGAACATCCTGGTTCTGAAGAAGCAGCCAAAGTCATTCTGTGGTCAGTGGGACCATATCCAACTATTGTAAACTAATTAGAGCATATTCAAAGAAAACCATAATGTGTATGAACTCTGCAGCTACTTCTGAGCTATGAGCAAGTAATTCGGTCCAGGGAAAGGAATTTTTATTTATGCATTATTCATGGCTAGTGCTGGAATCATTAGCAGGATGAGGGATACTGATGTTGGACACACAAGCATTCTTTTTTAAAAAGATTTTTTTAATTGATTTCAGAGAAAGGAAGGAAGAAGGAGAGAGAGAGATAGAAACATCAGTGATGAGAGAGAATCATTGATCGGCTGCCTCCTGCACGCCCCCTACTGGAATTACAGCCCACAACCCAGGCTTGTGCCCTGACTGGGAAACGAACCCTAACATTCGGGTTCATGAGTGGACACTCAACCACTGAACCACACTGGCTGGGCTCACAAGTGTTCTTACATCCAGCATCTATTCTGCTTCATAGAACACCAACCCATTCTTGAATGGTTGAGTGGTGACTGATAAAATGGCAGGCTGCATTTTCACTTTGGAACTGAGCGAATGAAATACGTTCTCATTAAACACTAGAGGCCTTGTGCACAAAATTCGTGCATGGGTAGGGTCCCTAGGTCTGGCCGACAATCAGGGCTGATCAGGTTCCCCACCTCCCCACTTCCTCCTTCCCTCCTTCCCTCGCCACCCATGTGCTGCCACTGCAAGGTTCCCCCCACCTCCCCACTCCTCCTTCCCTTGCTCCCTCAGCACCCCACCACTGCTGCTGATCACCCTCCATGTTCCACGTCACCCCTAGTGGTCAGCGTATGTCATAACAAGCAATCCAACTCCCTGTCGAACTCTTAAGGAGACTCTTTGCATATGAGCCTTTTATATAAATAGATTGGTTGTTATTTTCACTAAAGAGACTTCCGGTCCACTAAGCCAGTTGGGCACACCACTGATCCTTTGGCTCTGGTCACTTTTTCTGAAGTCTGGTGCTTGGATAGTCGTTAAAAGTACAGATTTTATCATCCTATTTCCTGCGTTTGAATCCTAATTTTACTGTTTAGCTTCTCTGTGACATTGGGTCCTATCACTCAGTTTCCCCACCTCTAACACAAGGCTAATAAAATGTGTTGAAAAGAGTTATTGTGAAGACGAAATAAAAGAATGCAAGCCGCTTATCTTACAATGATGTCTGAAACATTGTAAGCACTCAATAACTAATGATGACCCCTGTAGTTGTTATGTCTGTGGGCCACCATTAGGACAATGCCTAGAAGAAAAAGTAACCCACTTGTTATTATTGGGGAGCTATTGACATTCCAGGGCTTTCTCCAAAACACTACATGGTTCCCACCTTTCCACTCTTTTATTTAATTAACTAGAGGCCCAGTGCATGGATTTGTGCACTGGTGGAATCACTTGCCTCGCCTGTGCCCTCTTGCAATCTGAACTCCTTGGGGGATGTTGGAGAGCTGGTTTTGGCCCGATCCTCACAGGCAGAGGGACCCCACCAGTGCACAAATCCATGCACCGGGCCTCTAGTATGCATATAAGATCTTTGGTTAATCTCTTCCCCTCCTCCCTTCTCCCCTCTTCCTTCTGAGATTCATCAGTCTGTTCCATGTTTCCATATCTGTAGTTTCCGCTCCTGTGTTGAGTGTCTGCCCCCTGGTGCTCAGTGTGCGTCACATCTACCTGTCGGCTGGTCGCTTAGGCTTTTATATATATAGATATTGTGCCTCTACTATGTGCAAACCACAATCAGATTTGCAGACTTTGGCCCTGAACCCATAATATACAAAGGAAAGTCTGGAATCAATCAATGAGTCAGAAGCCTCTCCCAATTGTGAAATAAGAGTGAGGGGCGTCACCACATTTATATTCCAGACAAAGCAACTAGACACCCCCTCCCCCCATAATAAAAATATCTACAAATAGAAAGAAACTTCCCAATTAGAGCAGTAAAGAAGAGGGGCGGGGCAAATGGGTGAGGACACTGTCAGCTGCATTGAGGCTCTGTTCCCAGGACGATTCTGAAAACAGTCCTTTCTCCCGGCGGGATCCAGTTCATGACTATCACTCACATGGCACAGCACCAGGTTGGGAGCCCTTGGGTGCTGGGTGGAGATGAGGGAAAGGTAAGTAAAGCTGGTCCCTGTGGGACCCAATGAGATGAAGAGAGCTGGATTTCTTTTAGGCAGAGTTTCACCAAAGAGAAATAAGTAGTTTCCCTTCAAGAAAGTATTTCTATTTAGATTTCCTTTCGGATCCTAGGAATGAAGGATGAACGAGCTGGAAATACAATTCACTCTCAAGAGTCCTTCTTCTTTGACTCTTCGTTTTGCCAAAGGAAGATGGGTCGTATGCTGCCCCATGTGGGAGAAAGTAGTTGGACTTCTCTAATGGGATACTTCTCATTTCTCCTGAGGCTATAGTTTATTGACTTAAAAGAGCAGTAGCTTAATTAACAGAAGAAATGAAGCCTATTGCATAATTAACTAGTCATTTACCTAAAATCAATAATCTAATTGCCACACCTACATGGGGGATAATGTTCATCTTATTGAAAACAGTTAATTTATGCCTACATGTTAACAAGGCGATTGGTGATTTGTTTAAGAGACGGACCCGATCTGTAGAGTGATAATTTATTGAACAATCAATTAATCTTTTTTAGTCCTGCAAATATAAACTAGCAATGGAGAGCCACACGGTGTCTGTCTGCTTAGGGGAGGTCAAGGTTAGTGGACTCCCATCCTGAGCCCTTTGTCTGTAAGCACTAAGATATGAAGGCAATGGATACGGTTTTATTTTAGCACTATTCATCGGGACAGGGTACTTCCACGGTGAGCCAATAACACGCAAAACATTTGCAAATACGCAAAGTACCGAGTTAGGCTATATCCTGTCTTTACAATGGAATCCTAATCTAAGTGTGTTTCCCTTCTTGCAGATACACATCAGCCCGTCCCAAATGGTTTTGATATGCTCAGCTATATATACACTCCAGGCTTTTCACCTAACAGTGGGAAGAATTGTTTCATATCTAGGGGGATGAATTATTACATTTATCTAAGAATAAGGGTTAATGTCAAAAAACGTTTCGGAGTAGGTGGCATTAAGTATCCCACCATCTGCATACTTGTCCAAAGTTTAATCTTTTCACAGAGCACAATTGGATAGGAGGTTTCTCAGGGGGGAAGGCGTTTCCTATTTCATGACAGTCCTCAAAGCATTTCATTACTTAATATGGTGTTACGTATTTTTAAAAATATGTTTTATTGATTTCAGAGAGGAAGATAGAAACATCAGTGATGAGAGCAAATCATGGATCGGCTGCCTCCTGCACACCCCACACTGGGAATCGAACCCATAACCCGGGCCTGTGCCCTGACCGCGATTCAAACTATGATCTCCTTGCTCATAGGTCGACGTTCAACCACTGAGCCATGCCAACTGGGCTAGTGTCACATCTTTTTTTTTTTTAATTAAATATATTTTGTTGATATTTTTACAGAGAGGAAGGGAGAAGGATAGAGAGAAACATTGATGAGAGAGAAACATCGATCAGCTGCCTCCTGCACACCCCCTACTGGAGATGTGCCCACAACCAAGGTACATGCTCTTGACTGGAATCGAACCTGGGACCTTTAAGTCCACAGACCAACGCTCTATCCACTAAGCCAAACTGGTCAGGGCTAGTGTCACATCTTAATATGAATTTTCTTGCATCTACCTTCAACCCTGATCATCACTTAAATCTAACATTTACACCCCAAATTGCCAATCCACTACAAACATAAACTCCATGATGATTATGATACAGCCCTTGTGTAGGTGGGAGAGACAATGTAAGTGTCCATAAACATTTCTAAGACTTGAATCTAAAAGGTTTTGGCAAACTTCGTAAGATGAATGTTTATGTACCGAAGGAAAATGGGTAGCACAATCATGAAAAAACAAAGCACCCCACGCTGATTAAATAAAAAGAGGTTCTTAGGTTGCAGACCAGGGGTACCTAACCTGGGGTCCCAGCACAGCTCTTCTGTACTTGGGGCTCAAGGGCAGCAGGCCCAGGAGATTGGGTAGATAGAAGTTGCATCTTCATTTTCACTGATTTCTAACTGAAGTATAGCATTCCTTTCATTATGAACATGGAGGATGCATCAGAACAGTGTTAATGATATCTGTGATTTATCATCAAGGTATCACGGATATATTCCTATCACATTACCACTTGTCACAGATACCTCACTGTATCATATATGTTCAACATGTCTTTGACATGGTGGGAGGTATGAGATTTCTGTTAGATCTTTTATATCCTACACTAGAGGCCCAGTGCACCAATATTTGTTCCCTCTGCGGGGTCCCTCAGCCCGGCCTGTGCCTTCTCACAGTCTGGGAACCCTCAGGGGATGTCCACCTGCTGGCTTAGGCCCGCTCCCTGGGTGATCGGGCCTAAGCTGGCAGTCAGACATCCCTCTGGCAGCCCAGGAGCCCTTGGGGTATGTCCACTTGCCAGAGAGAAGCAGGCCTAAGCTGCAGTCGGACACCCTTAGCGCTGCTGAGGCAGGAGAGGCTCCCACAATCACCACTGTACTGGCAGTCATCAGCCTGGATCGTTGCTGAGCAAAACTCCCCCTGAGAAAGTGCACTGACCTCCAGGGGCAGCTCCTTCATTGAGCATCTGCCCCCTGATGGTCAGTGTGTGTCATAGTGACCAGTCATTCCCAGTTGTTCTGCTGTTAGGGTCAATTTGCAGATTACCCTTTTATTATGTAGGATAATAATCCGCAAATTGTCCCCTCTACTGGGAGTTTGACCAGGAGTTCAACCAGGGGGTGGGGCAGATGGTCAACTGCCCGCAGCCCCTCCTTCTGGATGGCCCACCCCCGATCACCCCCCTACCCTGATCAAGGGCAGGTCAGGCCGACCCCCACCTGTGCACGAATTTGTGCACTGGATCTCTAGTATATACATATTGATTACAGAGAGGAAGGGAGAGGAAGAGAGAGAGACAGAAACAACCATGATGAGAGAGAATCATTGATCGGCTGCCTACTTGCACACCCCCTACCTAGGATCGAGCCTGCAACCTGGGCATGTGCCCTGACTGGGAATCGAACCATGACTTCCCTGGCTCATGGTTCGACACTCAACCACTGAGCCACATCAGCCAGGCAAGACTACTTTTCAAACTTGGATTTGGTTACAGTTCAGATGGGCCCTTCAGGACGCTCTGCTCAGGATATACATCACACTGAGCACCGTCACAACCAAGTTCCAGTATGAAAATAGACGAGATAGAATCCTAGTCTGAGACCAACATGGAGGGGGAGGCCCCCGGAGCTCTCATAATAGCAACGTCAGCCACAAGCCGCCGAGGACTGGTGCCGCTGGTGGAAGACGCCAAGTCAAGCCCGAACTCGCACCAGATTAGCAGCAGGTCTGAGATGAGCGTTCAGGCGCGCATTGATGAGATGAAGCAAGACAAGGGAAACTATAATTTGTACAGTGGAGGCCAAGCAAATTTGTCTAGACAGGATTTGGGAATAATGAAAACCTTTCCTCACAATCCCCAGCCCAGCCCGGGACCAAGGACCCCTTGATGGAAATTGAAATCTTTGTATGAAAAAACTGCCTGCCACGTCTCGTTTCTTCTCCTTTCCATTCTCACCTTGTCGGGGCTCACCCCACGGCCGGAAACAAACCCTGCCGCTTCCTTCGACTGCGTGGACGTGGACAACAACGTGGTTTCTGATGTCAGGGGGGCCAGAGCGGGGAGATGCCAGGGCAGGGGAAGGCCACCCAGGCAGAGACCTTCTGGCTTCTCCTCCGTCCGAAGGGACCCGTTAGCGCTGACGTTCCTTTGGAAATGGAATTTTCTTTTCTTTTTTTAAAAAATATATTTTATTGATTTTTTTACAGACAGGAAGGGGGAGGGATAGAGAGCTAGAAACATCGGTGAGAGAGAAACATCGATCCGCTGCCTCCTGCACACCCCCTACCTGGGATGTGCCCGCAACCAAGGTCCATGCCCTTGACCGAAATCAAACCTGGGACCTTGGAGTCTGCAGGCCGGCGCTCTATCCACTGAGCCACACCGGTCAGGGCTGGAAATGGAATTTTCAGTTCTCCCCCTCCAACTGGCCGTGGGCAGTTTGTTGCTCACAGTTTGCCCATCCATCTGTCCTGGAACCCTTTTCTGGGTTTCGCTACCTCTTCCAGGGGTTTTGCTTTTTTAGTTCACTGGCCCTGAAGCCACCGGACACAGCACATCCCAGCTAATGCTTCCAAATTAGCACAGCCCCGGTCTGGAGGCGAGATCTCATTAGATGTGCAAAGGAGAGATTGATCAGCCCTCATTTGCCTAATATGGGGCCTAACTTTGGGCGCCTGGCCCGTGCAGTGGGGGGTAAGGGAGAAGGAGGACCGGGGTCTTTTGTCACAGCCCCGCAGACTCACTAATTTGCTCCGCCTAATAAAATTACAAATGAACACAGCTTTCCTCGCATTGCCTTTATAGGTTATAATAACCTTGGGCCCCCATCACCTCCTGCTCGCCGAATTAATCAGATCGTATTAATATTTCTCCCCTCTTTCTTTCCAACTGGTTCTTCTCTTAATTAAAGGGGCCACGACGTAAACAGGGGAGGTGACGACGCGCATGGCGTCGGGTTATAAACAAGGCTCATTAAAAAGATGGATGAACGGGCGGGCGGCAAAAATTGCTTACTTCGCAAGTATGCGTTTTTTTGTAATTTCCTGACGCCTAAAAGAACGGGTGCCCAGGCCCACCCTCCCCCTCCCGCGGCCGCATGTATAAAAGATGATAATTTTTGAATGCTGGGGTGGGAATGGCAAAACCGAGGAACCTATTCATCAACTGGAATAAGGTCTTTCACACTCTAGGACTGGCTTCTCTTTTCCCACAAGCTCCTAAATGTGAAATGTAATTGAAAGTGGAGGAAAGAAGAGAGTCAGGTGGTGGTGGGGGGGGGGAACAACAGGAAATGAGTTAAAAAGAAAAAAAAGAGGAAACTTTTTTTTTGATTTTTTAATATATTTTATTGATTTTTTACAGAGAGGAAGGGAGAGGGATAGAGAGTTAGAAACATCAAGGAGAGAGAAACATCCATCAGCTGCCTACTGCACACCTCCTACTGGGGATGTGCCCGCAACCAAGGTGCATGCCCTTGACCGGAATCGAACCTGGGACCCTTCAGTCTGCAGGCCGATGCTCTATCCACTGAGCCAAACCGGTTAGGGTGAGAGAGAACTTTTAAGAGAGAGCATTGCACCCACGTTTAAAACGGAAAGAGAAAAGGAGGGCTTTCTGAAAAGATGAATGAACTTGCATATAGGACACACACATACACACACACACACACACACACACGTGATTGCTTGCACACCGAGGGCCATGGGGAGCTTAGCCTTTCCAGGTGGGAACAGAAAATGTCAAAGTCCACAGTCCGCAGTGTCCAGCTCACACACGAAGTTATAACCCCGTAGAGCTGGACACAGCATGATGTGGGAAATGCAACTCAGGTATGTTTTCCACTGTTTTTGTGTGTTTAATTTGAAATATATTTTGTATTGATTTTGGAGAGAAAGGGAGACGGAGAGATACAAACATCAATGCTGAGAGAGAATCATGGATCAGCTGTCTCCTGCATGCCCCCTTCTGGGGATCGAGCCAGCAACCCAGGTCTGAATCAAACCAGGGACTCCTCAGTCTGCAGGTCAACGCTCTACCCACTCAGCCAAACTGGCCAGGGCTGTTTTCCATTGTTATAAATCCTTGGTATCCACTGAAATGGTGGTGCACCCACACAATAATGATAAATAAACAGGTCAGATCTATGGAATACACACTTGTCTTATACGTGCAGCCTATAAAATCTGTTACACATAGATATTGTATTCCTGATGTCTGACTATTGACATTTAGGATATGTATTTTCATTCTCACACTCACACAGGCACAGGTGCTAACTGAGGCCGGCGCTGGTTCTTGAAACTTTTGCGCACATCCACTTAGCCAGGCAGAAAGACACCGGCATCTCAGCCTCATGGCAATTACCCGCCCAGCCAAGAGCCCCGCTCTCCTCCCTTCCTCCTTCCTGCTCTGCGAGAGACAAAGTCATCCTGACAGCATGATGCACGGCCCGGGCAGGCGGGCCCCTGCCCCCTTCATGAATAAATTAGAGATGAAAGTTTAACGGATCCCCTCGCATTTTTATGGGGGGACCTCGTCCTCATTTACCTAAATGCCTGGAGTGGAAGCAAAGAAAATGGAAGAGGCTGAGGTGGAAAGGTTAAAAACCATGTTTAAATGGAGGTTTCCTCGCCGCGGCATAACACATGGACGCCGGCAGCTGTTGTCAGGGTTTCTTTCCCGAATAGTTAAGGGAGAGATCAGAGTGGAAGGGTTTTTCTGCCCAGCACTGCGGTTGTTGTGTTTTTGTTTTTTTTTAATCTTTATTGTTCAGATTATTACAGTTGTTCCTCTTTTTTCCCCCATAGCTCCCCTCCTCCCATTTCCCACCCCAACCTCTGTCCTTGCCCCCCCCACTGTCCTCATCCATAGGTGTACAATTATCGTCCAGTCTCTTCGTGTTGTTTTTTTTGTTTTGTTTCTTTTTGTGTATGAACTGCTCCAGATGTGACCAATAATTATATATATATATATATATATATATTGATTTCAGAGAGGAAGGGAGAGGGGGAGAGAGAGAGAGAGAAACATCAATGATGAGAGAGAATTGTTGACTGGCTGCCCCCTGCACGTCCCTTACTGGGGATCGAGTCTGCAACCCAGGCCTGTGCCCTCACCAGGACTCGAACCATGACCTCCAGGTTCATAGGTGGACGGACGCTCAACCCCTGAGCCACACCAGCACGGCTAGGATCAATAATTCTCAGTTCAAGAAATTCATCCAGATCGATTATAAGAATATTTTAAATACAGGCATTGAGATGGGACAGTATTTTTAAGATCTTAGTTTTCTCAATGGAGCTCAAACTTTGTGGAAATGATATTTTTTTCCCCTTAAAGCACTTCTCAGATATGCCTCAGTGAGTGACCCATTTCAGCATGTTCTCCACCCATGCATTTTCAGTACCAGGCAGGCACGCCATGAGCGGGGGCTTGGGGGGGGGGGGTCAGAAAAGGAGGTTTTCCCACAGAGCATCAGGCAGTGGGCTGAGGGGAACCTGCCTTTGGCACTGGCCATTCCAAGGCTGCAGAACCACGAACGAGTCTGCATGACCCCAGCCCTTGGCAGGGCCCCTGTGGGCGAATAGCAGCTTGGAGAAGGCGGTGATTTCACGGATGTGCTAAGCTGTGGGTCCCGGGAATCTTCCGCTCTGCGCCTGTGAAATCGGCCTGCGAAAGCTCCACGGAATGTTCCCATTTGCAAACTGCTGGTTTTTAGAGGGAGACAAGCCCCTCAATGTGAACTATAATCAAAAGTGGAGGAAAGGAGAGAGTAAGAAAAAAAACAAAACACAGGAAATGAGTTAAAAAGGAAAGGAAGATAAGGAAGTTTTAAGAGAGAGCATTGCACCCACGGTTGAAACGAAAAGAGAAAAGGAGGGATTTCTGAAAAGACAAGTGAACATGCACAAGTTCGCGTGTGCATAGGACACACACACACACACACATACGTGATTGCTTGCACACCGAGGGCCATGGGGAGCTTAGCCTTTCCACGTGGGAACAGAAATTGTCAAAGTCCACAGTCCGCAGTGTTCAGCTCACACACGAAGTTATAACCCCGTAGAGCTGGACACAGCATGATGCGGGAAATGCAACTCAGGTATGTTTTCCACTGTTTTTGCAGTGTGAGCGTGTGTGTGTGTGTGTGTGTTTTAATATGTTATTTTTATTCTTATGGAGAAGGTTGCTAACAACCAAGTCCTGATAGTTCTCTGGTTGAAATGTGCAACCTGGTGGGGCATGGCTGCCACAGGGAGGGTCACACTCGGGAAGAAGAGTTGATGGAGGAAATTAAATCATTTCCCTCCATCTTCCTTTTCCTTTTCTTTTTTTTTTTCTTTCTTCTTCTTCTTTTTTTTTTTTTTTTGAAATGGCAGCTTAATATTCAGTTGTAAACAGGCAGCGGGTAGAAGCAAATGAAACTAGAAGTGAGCCTATTCATTCTGGGATTCCACTCTTCTTCCAGTCAAACTTCAGCACGGAACTCCGAAGGCTGCAAATACGGGTGCTGTGTTTTCACTTAGGTTCTCCTTGCATCCGATCATTTCGGCATCTCGTTGCACTCCGTCCTAACGAGGAAAACTCCCAGATCCAGTCCCTGGCCCACCTCGGAGCCGTCTCGCATGAAGCCTCTTAGTTTTACTGAAGTTCCTCATGATTATCACAGCCGTTGTTAAAATAAACACACCTCACGGATGAGCTACACTATGTCCACCCAGCTTTGTGGGATGGATTGGGTATTGAATAACCTCCTAATTGAGTTTTAATTCAAAGCTCTCTTTTGTGAATGAAGATGCTTATTTTAAATAGTTACCTTGTTTTGTTTTGTTTGTTTGTTTGTTTGTTTTTTGGCTGACATGACCCAAGTTTCTGAGATACTTCGCATGCTCCACAATTCAAATGCTGCTGTCTTAGCGAGCATCCGCGTGCACCCTGAGCTATTTCCACAGAAGCACAGCATCTGCAGGGAGCCCCCCCACCCCCCGGCCTGGCCGTGGATATATTTTCAATGTTCAAACTCCCTTTTCCTCCTCCTTTGATCGTTTTCCTGAAACGGATGGCCTCTCCTTCCCTCTCCCCATTTGTCATTAGAGGAGTGTAATTTCATGACCCCTTCCCTCCAGCTTGCAACTTCCCCCTGAACAAAAGGACACGATAAATAAACGGCAGATAAGGCCGAGTGCCCGCCCAGCCCACCCCCTGCCCTGGACTGCCTAGCAGCCGGCACCTCGCCCTCCTTCCCGTGTTGTCCTGAGTGAGCACCCACTCCGATGCGGGGCAGCCCGAGCGCCCCATAACGACGGCGGACACCAAATGGGGTCCCCGCTGTCATGTGGGCACTGACATATGTTTTTCCTAGTGCTTTCGGCAAACCTATCTCGCCGCCGACGATGCTGATGAAGGTTGCAAGCAATTGTGTCCGCGTTGCCTGTGAAAGATAAATGACCTTCCCGCCCAAGGACGCCAGCCAGGCCTTACTCCTGTGCGTGTGTGCATGTGCGTGTGTGTGTGTGAGTGTGTGGCGTGTGTGTCGCTGGTTTTTGAAGGCCTGACAAGGTACCTTGATCATTTCCTCATTGTGAGGCTGACCCGCGGCCTCGCGCATGGCCCCCTCTCCCCAGTGTTATTATTCTGTCGTGAGGCCCTCTGTGCCAGGATGTTGCTTCATTTCCACCTTTTGTCTCGGCCTGAATGTGAACGATGCTCTCTCAGCAATCGACGGCTGCTTCGGCTCCCTGCTGCAGCCTTACATAAATATACACCCCCTGTCTGGCCCTATAACTCACGTCGGGCCTGGAAAAATAGTCACTTCCTTTATTGGTCCGTTTCCCTGGCAATTCCCAACAGCTGTATGTTCTCACCTCTGAGGATCCTTATCTCCGAGTTTCCAGTTGGCTCAGCGCTCGGCCAGGGGACTGCCAATAAAAATGATTCCCATTTTTATAACCCCTGAGAACACAGGAGCCAGCTTTCCAGAGAAACAGGTCCCCCTTCCCTCCCCCAAATAAACAAACAAAACCTCCCTATAACTCACCAAAAAGGGGGGCTCGTCCTTAGGAGGGACGGCCTTAAGGCTGAGCGAGTCGGCGATTCAGTAAAACTTGAAGTGGTCTCTGAACCCATTAATTATATTTAAGACAAATCTGGGTTTATTTTCGTCCCTATGAAAAGACATCGGGAGGGAGGGCGTACAATCGTTAAAATAATTCATGTTCACCCGGCCAGGGTGGCTCACTGGTTCCGCCTCGTCCAAGGAACCGGGCAGGAGGCCATGGTTCACTTCTCGGTCAGGGCACAGGCCCGGGTTGAGGGCTCTATCGCTGGTAGAGGGTGTGCAGGAGGCAGCTGATCAATGATTCTCTCTCATCACTGATGTTACTATCTCCCTCTCCCTCTCCCTTCCTCTCTCTGAAAATAATAAAAAAGTATATTAAAATAACACATGGCTGTAGGTATAGTGACTATCCGTGTATATAAGAGTCTATGTTTTACATATCCAGATTCACGTTACATTGGTTACTCTATCTTCTGTAATAAATTAAATTATTCCCTGTGCCTGAGAGTTGAAAGTGATTGTATAATGGGTGGGTTCTACTGAGTGTAGCGATTAGAGCAGAGGATGTAGGAAAGAATGGAAGGTGCTTTTGAAAATGGAAATTGCAGTGCAACGGAAAGGTGGTACAATGAAGAAAGGCACTTCCCTTTTGTTCTAGATGCCGGGGAGTTGTGGGCTTGAGCTAGGCTCTGCTGTGGAATGTGGGACAACATGTGAGCCTCAGTGGCCACATCTGTCAAATGGGTGACTTCACTTCTCTCTCACGGTATCTTGAGAATCAAAAAAGAAAATATGCACAAATGAGTAAAACCCACGCTCTACATATGGGAGATGCCGCGTTATTTTTTTATTCTCTGCAACAAAGTTGTGATAGGCAATATTTAAATAAAAATACCCTGGCCTGGTTGGTGTGGCTCAGTGGTTAAGCATCGACCCATGAACCAGGAGGTCACGGTTTGATTCCCGGTCAGGGCACATGCCTGGGTTTCGGGCTCGATCCTCAGTGCGGGGTGTGCAGGAGGCAGTCGACTCATGATTCTCTCTCATCGTTGATGTTTCTCTCTCTCTTTCCCTTTCCCTTCCTCTCTGATATCAACAAAGTATATTTCAAAAAAATACTCTGGAAGAGTAGGGGCTTGAGATGAATCAAATGAATATGGTGACTGGAAGGTCAAGAGTATTAATGTGTCAGAACTGCACTTGAAAAATACAGAAACTCAAAACACAAGGAAATTTGCCAGATTACAGTCCGTGAGACCCTCTATTTTGCGACACTGCAATTCTCCACTGGAGAAGCGTGGACGACGGCTGACATAGGGCGTGTGCTGGCAGAAGGGACACGGCGTGGGACCCCCTGGCCAGGTGGAAACTGACTATGTCACTGTCTTACGCAAAACTCTGGCTTTGCCACTTGTGTTCCTTTTCCGCTCCCTGCGTGCAACTTCACGCCAAAACATCAGGGATCATTTTGGAAAGCCACCTAGCTGTGTTGCCCCAACGGAGCCTGCCCCGAAGACTTCTCCCGAATTAATTCAAGTTATTTTTGCTTTAAAATATATTTCTTTTTTATTGATTTCAGAGAGGGAGAGGGAGTGAGAGACAGAAACATCCATGATGTGAGAGAATCATGGCAAGGCTGCCTCCTGCACGCCCCCTAGTGGGGATGGAGCCCATAACCCCGGGCATGTGCCCTGACCTGGAATTGCACTGTGACCTCCTGGTTCATAGGTTGACGCTCCACCACTGAGCCACAAGTTGATGGGTCACTCAAATTATTCTTTCAGCATGTGGACGGGCAGCCTAAAATGTGTATCCTCTCCCCTCCTGTCCTCTGTCCTTGGGAGGTAGGTGCAGAAGTCGCTTTTATAAGTTCTCCGCTCCTTCCCAAATCAAACCCAAGTCTGGAAAGCCGGCCCCCTGAATGGGAAGTGACTGTCATCTCGGGGTCACCTCACCGGAGGCAGCCCCGTCTTCTGGTGCCCATTTCCCGTGGGTGGAGCTTAAGGTTTCTTAGGTCCAATGTCCCCTGTGAGTGGGGTTGTTTTGCTGTTCCCAATGAAATGTTACAAAATACAGTCCCCTCCCTCCTCCCCCTGCAACAGGCTCAGGGCATTGGAACTGTTTTATTTATCTGTCTGCTCCAGGGACTGTAAAATACGCTGTTTCACATGGTAACGTGAGCTTCTTATTAAAGGGTGCCCTGAGTATTCGCAATGGTTATCAGGCCCAGATGACTCCCGCTATCAGCGGGAAGACCTCCTAGTTGGCTCAGAGACACAGAATGTAATCAGCTCCTGGGCCTCTGTGCTAAGTGTGTCCTCGAAGGAGCCCTGGAAATAGCCGGTTGCCCCTCTGCCCTCCTTCTCGGCAGCCCCCACCCCCGACCCCTGAATGGCGACAACATTAAAAATCTATGGCTCATGGCGCTGAAGCTGTTCTCAGAAGAGCAAATGCATGTTTGGGTTGAGATTTTCTTTAACTTTTTTATTTTTTTGTTAGTCCTCGCAGGAAGATATTTTTCCATTGATTTTTAGGGAGCGTGGAAGGGAGAAGGAGAGACAGAGAGAAACTTCGATGTGAGAGAAACACATCGATGGGTTGCCTCCTACGTGTGCTCCTACCAGGGCCCTGGCTGGGGCGGGGCCTGCAACCCAGGTACGTGCCCTTGACCAGAATCGAACCTGCGACCTTTTGGTCCACAGACTGATGCTCTATTCACTGAGCTAAACCGGCCAGGGCTGGGTTGAGATTTTTGAATGAAAGAGAGCCAGTGGCAAAAGCTAGCTGGGGAAAGAGGCAAAATTGATAAAACTTCACACTGGAAGTAGGCGGGATTAGAGGGCCTCCCGGGGAAAGGGAAGCCTCAGTGAGGTTTAAGACTACATGTTGGAAATGCAAAAATCCAATAATTTTGGCTTTCTCTCAGTCCGTTTTTCACCCTTTAGATCTTCCAGTTTTAGGAACACACCCAAGAGGGAGCATACTTTTTTTTTTCAGACAACATTTCCCAACTGGCGCTCCACCCTGTGTCTTATCCAGGAGAAAACTTCCTGAGCATCATGAAGGAAGGAAGCATGGTACGATGTCGCCTGAACTGCATTCTTTTTTATATTTTATATATCATTTTGTAAAAAATATTTTTATTGACTTCAGAGAGGAAGGGAGAGAGAGGGAGAGAAACATCAATGAGAAGAAAGAATCATTGATCAGCTGCCTCCTGCATACCCCCTATTGGGGATCAAACTCGAAACCCTGGCATGTGCCCTGACTAGGAAGCAAACCGTGACCTCCTGGTTCATAGGTCGATGTTCAACCACTGAGCCACTGCTGGCTGGGCCTGATCTACACTTAAAATATATATATATATTATTGATTTTCTACAGAGAGGAAGAGAGATAGAGAGGGGTAGAGAGATGAAACATCAATGAGAGAGAAACATTGATCAGCTGCCTCCTGCCCACCTCCTCCTGGGAATGTGCCCACAATCAAGGTACGTGCCCGCAATCAAGGTACATGCCCTTGACGAGAATCGAACCTGGGACCTTTCAGTCTGCAGACCAGTTAGGGCGCCTGATCTACATTCTTATCCAACTGATCAGTATATTCGTTTCAGAGAAAAAGGGCAAAACCAAACAGAAATCGGTGGGTCATTTTCCCAACACGGTGTACCTTGGTGAGGGCAGCCGAATTCCTCCCTGACCCTGGGGGGGAAATCAGTTTATGTCCTGAAGCATGAAATTCGATTGTAATTATTTTGCCTTGCTTGGCTACAGATGTTATTGATGATCTTTCCTAAAAATCGCCCGTCTTTCAGAAATCCTGCCACAGTACTTGACTCAGTGACCTCCAAGGTACACATAATGGAAAGTAAGCCATGCGGGGTTTCTTTATTGATTGTTTCTTGGGAACGCACTCTTCACAGAGAGCCAAACACCAGTGGTGTACAACGGCAGTATCTACAGCACGAGTGTATTTACACATGTCCAAATAGTTATAAAAGGTAAACTCAAAGTTGTTGGATTTTTTTTTTTTTTTTGGCAACTATGGTGACAGAATGAGTTGAGGCCATTGTCCAGAAAATGTAGGTTTTCAATCAGATGGTGGAGAATACACATGGAGGTGGAGACCTCAACTATCATATGCATTTATCAAAGTTTGGGAGCTACTTTCCAATCCCTCACTTTTCCTTCCTGCTAAATAAATGAGTAAGAAGACGAGGTATGGAAAAAAATAATGCATCGGTCAAATAAGCCAGGTAAGGTGCTGTTATCACCTGAGGTAGTGTGAGGTTATAACCAGCTGAGGGCCTGGCTTTCGGGATCCCTCAGTGGAGGCCTATCGTCTTTATGGTTTTAGTTGTAAAACGTTACCTTCCCAGGAGCGACTTACTAAAGAAAATCAAAGACTTTTTCTGGACAGCAGACAACATTCATTTCATAAGAAAAGGAAATATGTGGCTGTGTATGTACATTTCCTGTTGATTTGCTCTTTGGAGAATGCTGCCTTCCATTCTGAGCAAGAAAACACAATTGAAGTAGAATTGAATCTTGACTTGACCTTCACCTCCACCCAAATGTCCTGTTAGAAGAAGTTCTACTCGGAATTTGGAATGGCTTCGGGCGCGTGCCTCTTTTTCTTCATGCTCTGCCTCCTAAGACTTCATGCAGACCTACTGTGTGGCATGCCCCTGGCTCTACCACATGTGCACAAACACGCACACCGCCTTCATAGACCTGCCATCTTACCACGTGAGAGCAATCTGCACTTAAAAGAAATGATTATTACAATTAATTCTTCATTCTCCCTGGAAAGAGAAGAAGGAGGAGGCAGTGAAGGGTGGGCTCTGAGGGAGTGTCCGGAGAAACGGCCCCAGGTGATGCTGGGAGTTGCCCCTGGGGAGAGCTGTCTGAAGTGAGATGTGAAGCTCCAATAGGGACTCAGTACTCAGGAGGCAGAAGAAACACATCTCTTTCTCAGTGAAATGCACTTGGAAGTGGGAACTCTTCCTTCAAAGGAAGTCAGCCTCAGTGCATTCAGGACCAGGTATGTATAAAAAAACTCTTCTGTGCCCGGCTGGCATAGCCAGTGGTTGAGCGTCAATCTATGAACCAGGAGGTCACGGTTCAATTCCAGCCAAGGGCACATGCCTAGGTTGCAGGCTTGATCCCCAGTGGGAGGCATGCAGGAGGCAGCCGGTCAATGGTTTTCTCTCATCATGGATGTTTCTATGTCTCTCTCTTTCTCCCTTCCCCTCTGAAACCAATATATATATATATGTACATCCTATTCTTCGAGTTGCTACAGGGACACTTCTAATCCAAGGGCATCCCTGTGACTCTGACTCCACTGTGATTTTCTACAGATTTCACTCCCATGGTCCCTGATCTCCTCTGAGGAAGCATCGCAAAATCTCTTGTGCAAGAGCTATGGGACCTGCCCCTTTAAAGGTACAACTCCAACTAGGCTAGTTTCAGGGAGAAGGAAGCTAGGACATAAGGAGGTGGAAGAGTGATTTTATGACGTAACACGATATTCAGAGAGCGGGATGGAAGAGAAGTGGCAGATAAGAGGAGAAGGAAATCTCTTTTAGAGATGTTTCAGTTTCTCACACACACACACACACGTATATATAAATCCATGCTCACAAATCTATGTGCCAATGTGCCAGTAGCTCGCTGCTTCCCTCCAGTAGCTCTCCGCCTGCTGCTCCGACCTCCTGTAGCTCCCTCTGCCCCACTGCCCTGACCCCTCCTGTAGCTCTCTGCTGCCAGCTTGTAGATTGCTGCCCCACCCTCCTGCTGATCTGTGATCTGGCTGTTATGTGGTCGGTCATTACTTAACCATTTGCATATTACATCTTTATTATATAGGATATATATATATATATATATATATATATATATATATATATATATATTGTTAATCCTCACTCAAGGATATTTTTTCATTGATCTTTTACAGGAAGTGGAAGAGAGGGAAAGATAGAGAGAAACATCCATGTGAGAGAAACACATCGATTGTTTGCCTCCTGCTTGCAGCCTGTCCAGGGCCTGGGCTGGGGAGGAGCCTGCAACCAAGGTACGTGCCCTTGACCAGAATCGAACCCGGAACCCTTTGGTCCATAGGCCGAGGCTCTATCCACTTAGCAACACTGGCCAGGGCTCTTATATTGTTGTTGAAAGATGCACACATGCCTGAGAGAATGACAGCAGGTAAATAACGGGGAGAAAACGGGAGACGTTCCCTCCCGTGACTCCCACCCAGTGAGGCTGTGCAAGAGCTCACACCTCCTCCCACGAGACAACTCCCCCTGCAGCCTTAGTTCTGCAAAGCCAACACGCCTCATGAAAACCGAGCTGTACTCTGTATATTTAATACATCATCTCTCAGGATAATCATTCTGGAATCTGAACTTGTTCCTGTTATCTAGCTCCGCTTGACAATGATTTATGAACCAGAAAACAAGACAGCTTCATTTTCATACAGCGCAGGGAACCTTCTGGGCTGGGAAACTTGTTTTGACCAGTAAGCCGAAACAAACATGACATAAAAGTCAATACAGCGGCGCTGCTGGGCTCCCGTTCCACAGGGCAACTCCCCGCCGCCCCCCAGCTCGGGAGGATGGCCATTCAGAGGGTGCATGATCCAATAGCAGTTTTTATCTGCACTGATGACCAGGCTGGCATGACCATGATGGACACTGGAAAATGGAAATCAGCGCATACCAGTCATCTCCCGGGAATGTCAGTCTCCCTCCAAGAGGGGGAGCTGAAAACACTGCTCCGAAGGCAGCATTTTACAGTTCCTATGGAACACCCTTTGATTTCTTTTTTTTTTTAATATATTTTTATTGATTTCAGCGAGGAAGGAAGAGGTAGAGAGAGAGATAAAAACATCCATGCTGAGAGAGAATCATGGATCGGCTGCCTCCCGCACGCCCCTTGTTGGGGATGGAGCCTGCAACCCGGGCATGTGCCCTGATTGGGAATTGAACCATGACCTCCTGGTTCATAGGTCGACACTCAACCACTGAGCCACCCTGGCTGGGCCCTTTGATTTCTTTAAGTGATGGAGATACTATTTGGCTGATGTGGACGTAATTCACTTACACTAAGTGTTATCCATCGTGAAGTGGCAAAAAATAGGTACCAATGTACGTGAACTACAGAAAAGCACTGTGAGCCACGTCTTGTTTCTGTATGCATATGTATCAACATAATTTGCATATGCATGATTACAGCAACATGCGCTTTGTCCACTTGTAGATGAAGGAGGGCGATTTATCAGAGTGGGAGAGAGGCCAAGCCATCGCAGGTCATACCTGAGCATAACCACTGATTTGGATAAGTCCCGATATTCCTTGTACATCTGTTTTGTCCTCTGTACGAAGGGACAACTAATAGTGCATGAACCTTCCAGGGTTGTTGGGAGAGGAGGAACTGAGATATTACGCTTCGTGTGTCTTTCACGGTTCTGGTTGAGGCCTTCAGCGCATGTTACTGAGCACGTGTCACCTTCTTCTATTTTTTATTTTATTTTGGAAATGATGATAAAGGTAAAAAGGATTCCAATGGTATCTACTCTTTTGAAATGCAAGAACGTGATTTATTTAAATCTCCCGAGAATGTACAACAGTGGTGGCTACAAAGTTGCATCATGGACACATCTGGGGGAAGTGGGATGAAGGTGCCATAAGTGTCTGGTTCTTAGTCTTTGAAAATTGTTTTAAAAGGAGGCAGGAGCCCTAGCCACTTTGGCTCAGTGGGTAGAGCGACAGCCTGCGGACTGAGGGGTCTCAGGTTCATTCCGGCCAAGGGCACATGCCTGGGTTGTGGGCTCGATCCCCAGTAGGGGGCATGCAGGAGGCAGCTGATCAATGATTCCCTTTCATCTTGATGTTTCTATTTCTCTCTCCCTCTTCCTTCCTCTCTGAAATCAATAAAGAAATATATTTTTTAAAAAAGGAGGTAGGAACATAAAACCATGGGCATTTGAATGGACTGCATTTGGCTAACTTCAACGTCTCAATAACTGACTTAAAATCATGATCGTCAGCCAGGCTGGTGTGGCTCAGTGGTTGAGCAACAACTTATGAACCAGGAGGTCATGGTTTGATTCCTGGTCAGGGTACATGCGGGCTTGAACCCCAGAAGGGGGCATGCAGGAGGAAGATGATCAATGCTGTTTCTCTCTTATTGATGTTTCTATTTCTCTATCCCTCTCCCTTCCTCTCTCTCTAAAAATCAATAAAAATATATATTTTTTTAAAATAGTTTGTGGCGAGGAGATACATTACACCATGAGACATGCAGACAGCAGGGAGCCCACCCTTCTCCTTGTATGTCACATTTGGGGATAGACAAGGAGAAATGTGACAACTCTAGCCCAACAGTTATGTCAAGAAAGGGAGAGGTCCCATGGTTAAACTTTGACTTGTTCTTATTCTAGGAATTAAGGAATAAGAACATCCAGGTGATATCAAATTTTCCTTTCAGCTCTGAGCTTGCAGTGGTGTCTGATGCCAATGCAAGCAGACAGAGACCCTACAGAGATGTTCCGACATGCGCATGACTGTCCATAAATCCTCCGTCCACGATTTTATCGAATTATTCTCGTGTTTTACACATAGCGATTCAATCAAGGGATATTTTCTCAGCTAGGATCAGACGTCTTCAGCTTGGGAAATTTACAGACTTAAAACAAGTCTAATTCTTAATGATTTCTGGCAATGCGTGGACTAAATGATTTTATGACCAGCCACGTGACGGATGGGGACAAGTCACGAGTGGACAGATATTAAAAATGTATTCACGGTAACTAGACTGTGTGCACGGTAGCATTTGCATCGGACGGTTTCTCAGCCCATCAGATTAATGGTTTTCCCTCGGATGAAGAGGCATAAAACACTTTTAAAAGGTGAGGTCAGGTCCTCATGTGGTGACCAGACCCCACTGAAAAATACACGATGCAATCATTCCCGCCCTGAGAAGAATCAGCCGTAGTGACTATATAATGAATCCATCAGCACCAATTACTGTATTGACTATAAAAGTTGACAAAGTATGGATTTGACCCTCCCCTGCCTTCCTGTTCAGGCGGATATGAACCATCTTCTTCTCACTGGAACGAGGCAAAGGGAACTACGGATTTAGGGAGGGTTTTCTGAAGAATCGAAGACGAGACTTTTTAGTGGACAGCATGGAAGCTGACAGTTCCACGTTGTGAAACGTATCCTGGAATAACTGTACATACAGGGAACAGAAGGACCATATGTGGTGACGGAAACGATGGTTCTAGTTCTCCTTAGGTTATTCTCAAAATAATATTTTGGTTATTCCTCACTGGAGGATATATTTCCATTGATTTTTAGAGGGAGTGAAAGAGAGAGGGAGAGGCAGAGAGAAACATTGATGTGAGAGAGACACATTGATTGGTTGCCTCCTGCAAGAGCTCTGACCAGGGCCGGGGCCGGGGGGTGGGCGTGGGTGGGGAGGAAGGGGGTTGAGCCTGCAACCGAGGCACATGCCCTTGACTGGAATAGAAAATCAAACCCGGGACCCCTTGGTCCAGAAGCCAATACTCTACCCACTGAGCCAAACTGGCTAGGGCTCAAAATAATATTTTTGAATGGTTAGTGATAGTTTAGCTGCATTTAAATAGTTTGTTAGTGAGCGTTTTGCATTTCTGAGTGATGTCTCTGTCTGTATGTAGCTCTTACTGCCTTGATATCATCTGCATACGGTCTCCCTGTAATGCGGGAGCATACACCTACATTAAGGAAGGACAGCAGTTGCCCTAACCGGTGTGGCTCAGTGGATAGAGCGTCAGCCTGTGGACTGAAGGGTCCCAGGTTCGATTCCGGTCAAGGGCATGTGCCTTGGTTGCAGGCACATCTCCAGTGGGAGGTGTGCAGGAGGCAGCTGATCGATGTTTCTCTCTCATCGATGTTTCTAACTCTCTATCCCTCTCCCTTCCTCTCTGTAAAAAAATCAATAAAACATATTTTTTTTAAAAAGGGAAGGACAGCAGGCACCAAATTCATCTCAGATCGAGAGACAGGGTGCACGCTTTGTTTTTGCAAAGTAACCCTTTGGGATGGCCATGGGCAGATAGACGAGAAACCTTACAGTAAGCTGTGGGGAATTACAGATTCAATACCATCCTGTCCCAACCAATATCTATTTATTTATTTAAAATATATTTTCATCGACTTCAGAGAGGAAGGGAGAGGGAGAGAGAGAGATAGAAACATCAACGATGAGAGAGAATCACGATCGGCTGCCTCCTGCGTTGCCCCATGCTGAGGATCGAGCTCACAAAACCTGGGCATGTGCCCTGACCAGGAATTGAACTGTGAGCTCTGGGTTCATAGGTCAATGCTCAATCCACTGAGCCACGCCGGCTGAGCCAACCAATATTCACGGATGATCTCTGTGCTAGGTTGTGAGCAGGGTGCCATGGTTCTGACTGAAAGAAGCATCACGCCACAGACCCCTTAATTTCTCACTTGAGATGGGGGTAGAGGCAAGGGTGTACATCCGGGAACCAGTTACATGCATGTTGGGGGAAATGGACAGGGGATGCCGTGCTATTGATACTGCCTACATGAGGCTGACATTGTGTTCTGAGCCCCATAGCACAGAAGTGAACTGCGTGTTCGACCTAGACCTTCTTTTAAGTCACAGAATAATTTCACTGAGATTTTATTGGTGGTCGTAGAACTCCCCTGAGAGTGCATGTGTGTGCACATGCGCGCGCGCGTGTGTGTGTGTGTGTGTGTGTGTGTGTGTGTGTGTCCATTCTCATTTTTGGTATAGATTTCATGCTATTGTCGAAAATAGTTAAAATTTTATGACCAAGGTCGCATCCAAGAGTATGTACAACGTTCCGAATAAACACGACCCCCCTATTAAGACGTACAGCCTCTGTAAGCACGAGATCGAAGCCAAGTTTATGACGTTATGACACTCACAGAGCAACACGTGTTTATTTTTGAAATTTAAGACACTTAGAAAACTCTTGCCCTCTTGGATCTCTGCGTTTACACTAGCATTTGCACATGGGCGTGCGTGAGCCATTCTTCTCATCACCCAAAGGGAGAAAGGAGAGCCTGGCAGGATTTTTGGATTTCCAGTCCCATGTGGGTCCCTCGGGAGGCACCATGTACCGGAGAATATACAGTAGTTTGTGCCCATTTACAAGATGGGGGCCGTGTCTGAGCAGAATTGTCAAACACATTCAAGCTAGGGCTTTGTCTGTCTGGGACATTCTTCCAGAGTTTGGGTTCTGCCCCGTGCCCCTCTCCCCCCCAGCACAGGGAACCCCGCAGGTCTGTGGGCGAGGCGGGCAGAGTGGAAAACCTCTTGGCACGCAGTAGCATCGCTGCAGCCAGCCGCCGCAAGAGCGCCCCGGAAAAGCCATCCGTTATGCCCTCGCAATCTCCTCTAAAAGGGTTGCCCACCCCTAACGACGTATTTATACATTTTTAGTTGATAATCAATAAGGGGAGAGCGGCTGCATTATTTTGATTAAAACATCAACGCGGCGTGCTGCTGTGAGATCGCACAGAGAAAAAGGGGAGGTAGCGGTTCACGCCTCCCTCCGGCCCGTGATATATGGTGTTTGCAGGCGGCGAGGAGAGCAGACACATTAAGAAAATAGTGCTAATGATATTAAAGTACTTTACAAGGCTTGTTACGAAGAGCTGACAAACCTGTCAAGTGGATAATGTAGGAGGCCATCGTAACGTTCTCAGAAAACCATACCTCTACCCCATTTCACTGCCATCTCCTAATAATGGAGCCGCTATAAATTCTGGCCGGCAATGGGACAGAGCGCGGCTTCTCACCCCAATGTGAGGACATGATAAATATAAAAGAAAATGGCTGTCAGTTTTGGCGCCCGGACCTTATTACAAAGTCTTAATCTTACTGGCCTCAGCACCTTTTATCACCGCCTTGTTATGAGCTGATGGCTTTTTTATTTGCTAGGAGATGGAGGATGTGTCATTTGATGTCCTTTTATGTAGCCACTGCTCTGTCCTCTTGCGAAAACACTCACACACACACACACACACACACACACACACACATTTTATATGTTTATTACAGCAACCGATTAAATGTAAGACTCATGCCTTTGGCCCAGGGAGAGCCCATGCTTTGGATTTGTAACGGAGTCTTAGGGGTCAATGAAGGGAATATATGTGAATGGGATGCAAATAGCAAATTAATCTTTCTGAACACTGGAGGGGGCGCCGTTGCAATATTCGTGATTGTGTGTTCTCGCTATTTTTGTCGTCGGATCGGTCGGATCGGTCGTTCAGGGTCCCAAGGTCAGCCGGAAATCCCAGCTCTCGCGTTTCCTCTCCCCTCTAAACATATAGCTGATGAAGGAGACCTTGCAAAGGCAGCCTTGCTCCCCAGTCAGCTCAGGCCAGGCAGCGGGATCCTTAAGATGAGCTCCATCGCAGTGATCTCCATAGGGGCCTGGACACCTCACAGCCCATTTCCCATCGTCTCCATGGACGGCCACCGAAGAGTCTGCAATGCTGAAACTGACATGGATGGGCTGGTGTCACGCTGTGGCCCGAGACCCCATCACAGGTGGCTCCTCAGTCTGTGACCATGAAGCGCAGTGGCCTGAGGGACTCACCAAGAGAGCTCTGTCCTGTCCACCCCGCCTGCCAGCTGAGACTCAGGTGCCCCGGGGGGAACTTGGCCGATTTCACCAGGGGCGGACTTGCTGGTGTCGGCTGGCGCCATGGTGGGTGCTCAGCGTGCGTTTCTCTTCACCCAAGGCTTTTGCATCCGAGTCCAAGGCCAAGGGTCCCTGGGGATTTATTTCTCTCATTCCTCTGTCCATGTATCTTCTATCTGGGAGGCTCTGTCTGTAGCAGCAGTTCTCAACCTGTGGGTCGAACAACCCTTTCCCAGGGGTCGCCTAAGACTATCCTGCGTATCAGATATTTACATGACGATTCATAACAGTAGTAACATGACAGTGATGGAGTAGCAACGAGAATAATTTTATGGTTGGGGGCCACCGCATGAGGAACTGTATTAAAGGGTCTCGACATTAGGAAGGTTGAGAACCGCTGGAGCCAGCGAGACTGGTTGAAAGAAATAGCTTCATTTTCTTGTTGTTAATGCTCACCCGAGGGTATTTTTCCATTGATTTTTAGGGAGAGCAGATGAGAGAGGGAAAGACAGAGAGACACATTACCCCCCCGCCCCCTCCCGACGAGGGCCAGGGCCAGGGAGGAGCCTGCAACCCTGGTACATGCCCTTGACCAGAATCCACCCTGGAGCCCTTGAGTCTGCAGGCTGACGCTCTATCCACTGAACCAAACTGGCTAAAGCCAGAAACAGCTTTTTAAAAATACACATAGTTTTATTAATTTCAGAGAGGAAGGAAATGGAAGAGGGAGATAGAAACATCCATGATGAGAGAGAATCATGGATCAGCTGCCTCCTGCACACCGCACACTGGGATGAAGCCTGCAACCTGGGCATGTGCTCTGACTGGGAATCGAACCATGACCTCCTGGTTCCTAGGTCAACACACAACCACTGAGCCACACCAGCTGGGCAGTGAGACTGATTTAAAATGCAATTTTGGTCATGTGATTAACACTCCCTTTAAAGGCACCCTACCAAATATCTGCTCTAAGTCTTTGACATAATAAGTTATGCGTTTACTAAGGAGTCAGAACACGCAGGTAAACGGGGCCTTGTAGCCTCCTACCTCACGTCCTCTCCTGCTTTATCACGTGGTGAGAAATTGGCTGCGTTATGCAGGGAACCTACTTTGTTCCCGGATTAAGTCCTGGCCCGGGGTTGGAAAACGCCTTATGTTCTTTTCCTTGAACATGAAAATGAGTGCGTTCCTCTTGCGGAATGCCCTTGATGTGTGAGAGCTAACATCTCCGGGAGACTTCTCAGCGTCCTGACTTCTGCCTTGTCGTTCTCTGTCAAAGGCATACTTATGTTTCAAACTCGACTTGGGCACACAGGAGCCCAGAGCAGCCCCTCCTGTGATTGTCCCTGACATAAGCCGTTTGTGATTGGCCACTACAAAAAAAAAGAAAAAAGAAAAAAGAAAGAAAGAAAAACTGCATGTG
>PVJC01006725.1:31355-53991 GCA_004026665.1 Murina feae | reverse complement strand
GCTGCCGATTTGGTCTGCATTTCTTAGGCCCTTATATCTGGCTCCTGACAAGAGTAATCCAGACACTAGCAGGGGTGAGGCCTTTGGGGCCAGAAAGGAGAAAATCACTTCCCCATCACAGCCATAGTCTCACACTAGGGGGACCAGGGAGGGGAGGGGGTCATTTCAGAGGTCAGTGAGTGTTTTAGATGAGGGATGAGTGAGCTCTCTGATTGACATCCTGAAGAAAACGCACACACCACACATATTTTTCTTTTCTTCTTTTCTCTGAGTTTTACATTTGAAAACAGACGCTGTCACATTATAAAAATAAACGGCAGGTCTGGAAATGAACCAAAGCCCTTTAATCCAGCCTTGCTTTACAATGCAAATGTTTTCTTTTCTTTTTTAAAAAAAATTACATTTTTCATGTGTGTGTTTTTTTAATTGACTTTTAGAGGGAGGAAGGGAAAGGGAGTCAGAAACATCAATAATGAGAGAGAATAATTGAACGGCTGCCTCTCACATACCCAACACTGGGGCTCGAGCCCGCAACCTGGGCATGTGCCTTTGACCAGAATGGAACTGGTCATAGGATGCTCCTGGTGCACAGGACATTCAACCGACTGAGCCACACCAGCAGGGCCACCAAGGTCTTTAAAAGGGTTGAGAACTACTGCTTAAAACAAAAAAAGGTTCCTAAGCCCCAACTATCAATGGAATCACCTGCACCCCGCTCCCACCTCCCAATAGGGTGGTGGATGGGGGCGGGAAAGGCGAACTCTGGGCTGAGTGGGGCACCAGCCAGCCTAGCCCTGAGGACACCAGAACTCTGAGGCTGCAGCCGGCCTGAATGATCCAGAAGTTTCTGGTCAGCTCTTAACGTTTGGACACTGTATCTGGGATTTAGACGTTCTTCCCTCTGCTGACTGAAACATGAGCCTCACAATGAAATATCCAAAACAAAAATTATGTTGTTATTTACAATAAGACTTTGGCTAACAAATGAGACTACTTGTCCTAAAAAAAAAAAAAAAGAATGAAAAACTGCCTAAAACATTCATTCATTCCCTCACTCTTCCTTGATTACAGGCTGCAAAAAAAGCACAAAACAAATCCTAAGAAATGAGCCATTAATATCACAAAAAAAGTGAAAAGAGTTATTACATGGAAATGCCAATACTGGTTACATTCCAATTACTATTTGCGCTTTCATCTGGAAAACACATCCTCCGCTGGAAAGCACCCTGTGTCGCAGCGGCATTGCTTTTTCAACTTTCGCAAACACTCTTAAAAGTTAGCCACAACTTGGGTGCTGGCTGGCGTCCAGGGCTTTATTATTATGTACTATTAGTTCATAGTGAGAAGTGGGGGCTGAGGAAGGGAGAAAGCAAAGTAACAACAGGGGCTTCATAATCATGTGCAGATGGGGACGTTCCTGGGGCTTTATCTGCCAGAAAATGCCTCCCATATTATTTCTATGACCTGTAGCCTTTATTAATTTAATTAGGTAATTACAAATGTGTTTTTAGGACGTCATTTAGAGACTTAACTTTAAACAATTTTTCTTATGTCAGTGCCTGGGCCATGCTGACATTTTAATATTTTTCATATGTGCAGCCAACGGGCAGACTCTCTTCCCCGCCCTCCATGTTTCAGCAGGTGCTGAAAGCAAGTCAACAGACAACCAGCCAGTCAGCCTTCCCTTCGTTATGTCCGTTCCTTGTCAAATCAATTATGGTTCAGAATTATAGTACTTCGTAAAATGCTGGGGCTAATATTATTTTTTTAAAAAGTTCATACAAACCAAATGTAAGGTGACCAGATTTTAACAGCAGGATACCATTGATGAAGGGGGGTCTATTATTATTATTATTATTATTATTATTTAAAATATTACAAAGAGTAGTACATACGTCTCTTTCCAAAAATCGAGACTTTTTTAAAACGCCACGGGACGCAGGACAAATTGTTAGAAATCGGGACTGTCCCGCCAAAAGCGGGACGACTGGTCACCTTAACCAAATGGCAACACAGACTTTTCAATCTCATGAACCTGTCAAGTTAAACAAACAGAAACACGGAGGGACCAACCCAGGCTTTCAAATTTTACTTAAATAAAATTTTATATAGTTAAGTAATTTTTGACCATGAAAGTTCAATTAGGTAATTATATGAAAGTCCAATGACCTAAGGAGGGTAACACACCAAGTTATTGTTCAATATAACATCTGAATTCCCTTTTTTATTAATAGGAAATACAAACTGCTACTATTTTGTAAAGGAAACCCAATCTAGGACAACAGTCATCCTCGTCATTCTGAGAACTGAAAGGCCAGTCCTTTGCAGCAGAGGACAAACAGTGATCTTACAAGTGAGGCTTCTGAAGTGGCCGCTGAGCACTCAGGACACACCTGGCCCGCAGGTGCACAGGGAGGTGTGAGCTAACAGGAGGCGGAGAAAGGTGAAGTCCCGGCCAGTTGACCGGGAGCAGAAGCTATGTTTCTCCAGGTTTCCGGGGCTGAACCTGAGCATGTACCCTCCTTCTACAGTCCCCTCCTGTTCCAAAAGTCCAGAAACACTACATGAGAAAACTCTGCTAGATGTTTCTTGTGTTGTTTCTTTTTTTTTAGGATGAGGGGTAAGAACCAAGTCTCATGCCTCACAGTGTGTTAATTCCAGCACCCAGCACAGCATTCGCCACAAAGTAAGGGCTCAGTAAATATATATTGAATGATTTTGCTGATCTCCACAGTATTTAAAGGGGTTTTAGAAAAAAATACATTGATGATTACTGTGTGGGAGTTTCTTTTTTTTTAAATCTTTATTGTTGAAAGTATTAAATGTGTGGGAGTTTCTTGAAAGGAAATATACAGCATGGATCTGGCTTTAATTTTTAATGTTTGCATTATTTAACAAACACATATATAGCTCTACGTGACCGTCTTAAGCCCTTTACAAATATTAACTCATTTTGACCCTCAAAATAATCTTTTTGAAGCTGGCACTATTATCTTTTGTACTTTACAGATGAGAAAACTGTGGCACAGAATGGTTAAGGAACTTGCCTAAGGTCAGAGGTGAAATTAGTGGAATATGGATTTACATTCAAGTGGTCTGCTTTTAGTGTTTATGCTATGAGATCCAATACGGTTGCTACGAGCCACACATAGCTATTTAAGTTAAAGGAATTAAAATTAAATAACATTTAAAATTCAGCTCCACAGTGCACTAGCCATAGGCACGCAGAAGCCGCATGTGGCTGGCTCACAGATCCGGAACCAAACAGCCCATCAGCCCAGAAAGCCCCACCAGAAGCAACACTGTATGCTCTCAGGCAATCCTCTACTGCTGCCTCTCAATTTGGGTTTGGTTCCAGACTCTGAAGTCCCATCTCCATGCCATCCCTTCAATCTAATCAAATCGTAATACAAAAGGTCTTTCCAATTGAGACTCTTTAATACCCACTCTTTAAGCGTACACACACACACACACACACACACACACACACACACACGTCAAGCCTGGCCAGCATGGCTCAGTAATTGAGTGTTGGCCTATGAACCAGAAGGTAGTGGTTAGATTCTCCATCAGACCACATGCCCCGTTTGTGGCTCAGTCCCTAGTGTGGGGCATTCAGGAGGCAGCCAATCGGTGGTTCTCTCTCATCATTGATGTTTCTATCTCCCTCCCTCTCCCTGCCTCTCTGAAATCAATAAAAATATTTAAAAAGCGAAACAGTCAACAGCAACTTGATGGATGTCCTCCACAGGAAAGCCAACTAGGAACTTTGTTTGTTCCCCTTGTTATTCTCTACTCTTCCCCTGGCAGGATGTTAGCAGAAATGGTCTCTGGCACACACTCGCACCTGTCCTGCTGCGAAGGGCCGAAACCCTGTATTTATGGATTCTGCAGGCAGAGTTCAGCCAGAGGGTAGCCCTTCCCAAAAATTCAGTTTCCAAAATATTTGCAGACGTTTTTCAAAATGTGGAAAGCACATCACATAAGGCTCTTTCTGTAACACAAGGAACAAGGCAGCCTTTAAATTCTGTCGTGGAGCAGGATTCAGGGGGAATGGCCATTGTGGGGAGGGGTGTTATGATTCCTGCAATTCCCCAAATACTTCCACTTTTCAGACAATACAGTTGTGAAAGTTCAATTACCTAGGAAGGGTAACACAACAAGTTATTGTTCAGTAGACTACCTGAATTCAAAAGGACTTAGGGGACCCGAGGCCCTCATTTGGATGGTAAATTTTGGTCTGAGAAAGTAGTAAAGTCCTAGCACCGAGGGGCAGGACAATAAAAAGGTAAAGAGGAAAACTCACTGGGTGGAGCCAAGTGTCAAGGGAAGAAGAAAGAAGGTACGCCGAGTGGGCCTCGAGGAAGCCTGGGAAAACAAAACCAAGACTAGTTCTGCTGTGGCTGGACTTCCTGGCTGTACAATTCCGTTTCTAGTTTCTATGTTTGTTAAATGAAGTTAACGTAAGATCTGTAACAAAATACATTTCTCCCTTCCCTCCCTGTTCTAAGCCAGGCCTTTTTTATGACGCTCATTTTCAGAGGACCCCAGAGGGATCCCTTGAACGGACATGTGCCCTCCGACGAGGCATGACGAGTTTCTCTGGCACGGCAGCGAGCGGGAGGGAGCCGGGGATGCTGGTTCCCTAGGAGGGGCCCCCATACCCACAACCCGGAGCACAGAGTGTGCACAGATGTCGGATCTTCATGTTCCACCCTGTATGTTTATCCCCATTTACTACTTCCTGAACAGCTATTTCCATAAACATATGCCCAAATCATCATTTTTGGTAGCTGAGCAGTGTTCTACAGTATGGATCTGCCATAATTTATAAAACAAGTCCTTTCTGTAAGGCATGCCGCAGTTCGCCCGTCTCAATAGCATTTTCTTGAATGTAGTATGATCGCTGTAATCTTCACCATTATTTTCTTAGAAGAGAAACCTACTGCCCTAGAAGAGAAACCTACTGCCCTACAGAAATGGACTCTCCCACCAGCACCGTGCAAGAGGGCCTGTTTTCCCTCTAAGACCTGATTGACCCCAGGCATTCTGGTCAAGGTCACCACAGGCCTCCAAAGTGGTAACTCTGTCATTTTCAGCTGCGTGTCTTTACTTACTAGTGATCTGATGTTGACTACGTTTTCATAATCTAAATTAATCACTGATTTGGTCAAGCTACTAACTCCTCTGTGCTTCAGTTTACTTATCTGTAAAATGGGAATAATGATTAAACCTGTATCTCAAAGAACTGTTTTGAGAATTGAGTTAATGCATGTAAAATGCTTAAAACAATACACAGAACATTCAAAACCCACTATTGTTATACGTTTTAAACTTATTTTGGACATTTATACTTTTTAACTTATTAATGCTTTTTAACTCATGTCTGATAAGGAAGAAATCTTCCTTTGAAAGAACAGAGCTCGCAGTGCTGGTTCCTTTTCATGGGCAGCACCGATGAAATAATTATCACTGGGCAACAAAGAGCCACTGTAGGTACCCGCGTGTAATTCTAGACATGGACATCCCTCCCTTCGTTTAGTTATAATATCATGTGGACTGTTTTTCTGTAACAGATAAGAGATATTTGAATACATTGTACATTCTTGGATTTACCTTTTTAATAACAAAATCCCAACTTTCCAAGAATTTAAAACATTTTATAACAAAAGATTGTAACAAAAAAAAAATCCCCCCAAAGGAGCTTTGGTTAAATAAATAATGACACATACAACATATGAACTCTTACGCATCAAGTAAAAACAGTGATATTTTTATATCTATACTAATAAAAGGGTAACATGCTAATTAGACTGGGAGACCTTCCAGATGTTCTTCTGGACAAAGTCATGGTGGCAGGGCCGAAGTAGAGGTGGTCAGGGGCTAAGAGGGGAGGGCAGTTGTGGGTGATGAGGCTAGGATGGGATGGCAGTTGTGGGTGATTAGGCCGGTGCAGGGGGGGGGTTGAGGAACTGGGGGTGATCAGGCTGGTCGGGGGATAGCTGGGGGCGAGCAGGCCGGCAGACAGAGTGGTTAGGGGCAATCAGGCAGGCAGGTGAACGGTTAGGAGCCAGCAGTCCCAGATTTCGAGAGGGATGTCTGACTGCCAGTTTAGGCAAAATTCCACAAGGGTCCCAGACTGGAGAGGGTGCAGGCCAGGCTGAGGGACACCCCCCGACACACACACACCTGTGGGTGGACTTCATGCACTGGGCCACTAGTGTATATATAAAACATAGTAAGATGCTCAGATGAAATAGCAGGTAACAAAATATGCATATTATGATCCTATTTTTGTCTGAAAGCATACATTTATCTGAAATAAATATATACCAAAATGTTAAAAGAAGTTAACACTGGGTGGTGGTATTAAAGGAAATTTAGATTTTTTAAATTTTTCTTAAGAAAACTGCATTTTCCTTTGTTTCTTTCTTTCCTTGAAAGAAAGATCGCTTTCTTTTTGAAATGAGAAATTTTAAGTATTTGTATAGGTGGAGTTCCAACATGGTGTGCAGGTTCTTGGACAGAACGGAGCTGTCTGGTAGGACAGTCCTCTTAGATAACAAGGTTCTCTCTGACAAGAACATTCTTTGGACAGACTCCTGCAAGGACTCGAGCTCTGAACCTGAGATTCCTACCTCCTCATATGTGGACACCAGACCTGAGCTGATTTTGTCTTTCCCCTGCTTACCAACCAGCAGTGATGCCTCAGGGCTCCCCAAATGAGCACACGATAAGCACACAAGGCCCCGGCTTCCCCCCAGTCTCATGCCCCACTGTCACAAATCCACACAACACCCTCCCCTTCCAGGTAACTCAGCCCCCTTGCAGTTCCCAGACTCTGCATGCCCACTGACATACCTCTCATGTTCAACTCAAGCTCACCCCCTGCGGGGACCCTCACTGCACCCTGTGTGCCCATGTCCATCTAGCACAGCATTCTGCACACTGGACTATAAATGTTTGCCATTCCTGCCTACATCTCTGGGGGTGAGTCGATTGGGTGGGATACAACTGAGTGGTGGAGTCAGTAGGCAGGTGGAAGGAGGACTTATTGAAGTATAATTGATGTATAATAATGATATGCACCTACTATATGAATTACACGATCGGATAAATTTTAACATATGTATACACAGTGAAGCCATCATCAAGAAAATGAGCACACCCATCACTCCAGTTTCCTCAAGCCCTTCTTTAGCCCTAGTTCCTAAGCCTACCCCCACATAGCCTCCTCCCCCACCCCCAAACCACCACACATCTGCTTTCTGTCACCACAGATTAGCTTTTATCTTCTATATAAATGGACTCATATAGCATGAACTCTTTTTCTACCTGGTTTCTTCACTCAGAAAAATTATTTTGAGACTCACTCATGTTTTCACACAGAACAACAGTTGATTCTTTTTTATTACTGAGTAGTATCCCATTGTACAGCTGTAATACAGTTTACGGTATTTATCCATTCTCCTGTGGTGGACATCTGAGTTGTTTCCACTTCGGGGCTACTACAAATAAAGCTGCCATGAACATTTGTGTACAAGTTTTTGTGTGGACATTTCATTTCTCTTGGGTAAATACCTAGGAGTAAAACATGTGGGCTATATCATAATTTTTTAAGAAACTGTACCATAGGATCAGAGGGCATTCTGATTCAACTAAAAACAACAAAAAACAATGAATAGGCAAGTACCCAAATTCACCAGGGGACTATCCTCTTAGAAGAAAAAGAATATGTCCTTTTTATACAGGATGAGTCATTTTATAATGTGAATAATCATTCTCTGTAACTTTAAAAATCCAATCTTCACATCTGAGGTTCACTCCAAGTGAGTCATGCCTAGATTAATTACAGTTATATAAAAATTTGGGCTCTATCCAATGTCCAATTCCTCTATCTCGCACCTCGTTCTTTTCAGAATTTGGATGGCACCAATTTAATTGCTTCTTTCTCTTTAATTCTCTACAGTGGTGTTGTGAGAAAGAACGTGACATTGCGATTGTATCAATCTTGAAGAAGGACCTTTTCTTTGTGTTTGCTCCAAAAAAGACGGTAACTGCTCAGGTGACTTTGAGGAAATTATATTAACTTTCTGTGCCTTCGACGGGCACCCTATCGGCACCCAAAATTAGATGTATGATTTAAAGGACTTCCTGTTTAAGAAGCTATTCAGCAGTAAATACAACAAGAGCTAAAAATAGAAAAGCAATTCTAGGTAGAAATATTCTATCTTGGCACTTAGTCTGGGACCCAACTTTAACCTAATTAAACTCCAAACACATAAAAGCATATGGTGTATAGAAAACATAAGTAAGAGCAACCCAGACCACAGAAGAAATGACGAGAAAAGTGGAAACACTGAACACTGAGATATGCTCATTATTCTAACCGACCTCAAAGGATGCGATTTTTCTGGTAATACTATACTCAATATTCTGTAGGCACATTGAACTGCACAATTTTCTAAACACAGTTTTAAAGGAATCTGTGCTCTAAAAGTCATAGCACTAGGTCTGTTAAATAAATAGCTTTTATTATTTCTATTAACTTTTCTCTTCTAGTTTACACAAGCCTCTTAATCTCACTCTTATCCTCCACGGAAAGAAAGGAAACCCACTACAATACATTTCTACTGTCGGCTGGCGGTATCTTTACTTGAGACATAAGACACACGTCCATGTGTCCTCAGCATGAAGACTACTGTGATTTACATAAATGGCTCAGAAGCCAACATTTTTTAAGGAGCAAAAACCAAATCCCATATAAAATACTGCCAGCTTGCTTACGTTTAAAGGCATTTGCCACAGGAGTAAGTGGGCCAGAACGAGGGTGGTCAGATACCTGCCAGAAGGTCATGGTAATGTACAGCCTTAGAAACGGGGCTAAATAAAATTCCCTAGATCCAGCTATTCCCCTCTTAGGAATCTGCAGGAAAAAGGTGAATTTAGATAAAAATTTGAATGCAAAGATGCTCATCACTTTGCCTTTTATTGTAGCAAAAAAAAAAAAAAATGAAAACAACTTAAACGTCCAGTAATAGGGGATTGTATGAATATTTTACAGCCATAAAAATGTTCTCAAAAAAACATTTAGCCCTGGCGGGTGTTCTCAGTTGGTTGAGCGTCATCCCATGAAGTGAGAAGTCGCTGAATTGATTCCTGGTCATGGCACATGCCCAGGTTGCAGGCTCGATCCCCAGTGGGGTGGGGGGTGGGGGGGTATGCAGGAAGTAGCCAATTAATGTTTCTCTCTCACATGGATGTTTAAATTCTCTCTCTTTCTCTCTTCCTCCCCCTTTCTCTCTAAAGAAATGAAAAAAGTCATTTTAAAAATGAATACAACTCATCAAAGTGAGCACAATTATATAAAAAGTACTGTGAAAGAATGTAAGTATATGCATATTAGCAAGTGTGAATAATAAAGTCCAAGAAGAAATATAAACAAGTGTTAACAAGGGTTATCCATGGGCTTACAGGAAAATTCATGAATCTATTACATAATTAGAAGTTTTTTTTTTAATTACAAGGCAACCTCAAAACAAGTATTTTATAGATTTGCTTGTTTTTAAAGCTCTCAAAGTACCATATTATTTCCCTGGAAACGTCTCAAGAACTTTGCTCACCA
This sequence comes from Murina feae, assembly GCA_004026665.1. NCBI lineage: Eukaryota > Metazoa > Chordata > Mammalia > Chiroptera > Vespertilionidae > Murina > Murina feae. The sequence goes on along the minus strand of PVJC01006725.1, from coordinate 44,366 downwards.
GCAGTGCTGAATGTGTGTTTCTTTACGGGCCAATAAGCAAAACCTAATAGGAAAATTTGGGTTCAGAAGAGAAATAAATAAGAATTAAATTACTTAAAAGTTACTCTTCAACCCACAGAACTTTCAAGAGGATTAATTCAAATGGTTCATGGCCATAAGGCACTTAAAATATGATGTTCAAAATTTTATTTTGCATGCAACTGTTCAGGAACATTATTCAAAAAAATTATTCTTACATAATATGACCAACAATTATCAATCAGTTCTTCACCAAGAATATTGACCACAACAGTTCAAATAATAATATCTAGTTGATAATAAAAAATGTTTCCACAAAATTGTAGAGTAAGTGAAAAAGATCATAGTTGAAAATTATAATGTCCTGTTAATGATGTGGGCAATCTCTAAAACCCTTGAATACGGGTTTGGAGACAGAGTATAATGCCTTGGGGATTCAGTTTTTCCTGTCAGTCGATTTATTAATAATTTCTCTGGAGCAAAAAACAAAAATTTCAAACTATAACCTTGACCTACGTGAAGTCCCTCGAGTTTCTTGACTGAATTATTACCTCTTCTGCCATTCTGCCTTACTGAAATTTATTATCTTCCATACTGGAGCTCTAGTGAGCTTTGAATAATGCACACACTTGCCTAAAATCTTTCAACACCCTCCCCCCTCTCCTTTTGGGTTGAACCTTTCAAAGCAAGCAAGACCTTCCACCTTGTCTCAGCTCCCTTCACTCCATAACCTGCTCCCTCTGCTTCAGCCAGAAGCGTTTCCCCAAAACATTTTTCCTCCTCTCTCCACGGCTTTGCTCGGCCTGAGACTCTCCCTCAACCTGACCTTTCCAGTTAACAATGCTGTGCCTTCAGCATCCTCCTCCTTCAGAAACTGCCCCTCTCCCGTCGGTCACGTGTGACTATGACACCCCAATTCTGTGCCTGCAGTCTATACTAATCGTGACAAGGACTTGCCTCTGGCCCCCCACGTTCCCTGAACTCATGCCCGTGAGGAGAGAACTGTGCCCTGGTGCCAGCGCAGAGCCCAGCAAAGCGAAGGGGACCACCCTGTGATGGGGGCTCCATGCCCCTCTGTGCTGCGGAGGCAGTTTCCTAACTTGGTCCGTGCCACCCACTGCTGAGGGGGGATTCAGACACAATAGATTAATCGAAGCGTCCAGGTATTTTGAAGTGCTTTTTCCAATTGAACATTTCTGGAAAAAACTGCCTTTTGGAAGAACCCTCTCATTCAGATTGTTCAAATGTCCTATTTCCCCTTTTTTTGTGACCCTACCTGAATTTAAGCACTACTAGAGGAGGCCCCTTAAATAGTTCCCACATAAACAGTTCTGTGCATAAACTCTCCATAAAGCTGTTTTCCATCCTCTGCATCTTCAACCCAGGAAAATTGAACAGTTTTAGGGTGGGCTCCGCGGGGATCAGCGTGAGTTATTAATCTTCGGTGTTCTCCTATTCTCAGGGAAACACAGCTAGCACTAAAATCTTTTAGGCTCAAAGAATAGATCAAGGTCCTCTCTCTTTGATCCAGAAAAATCCAAATAATAATGAAGAAAAGAAACAGTGAAAAGACCAAAGTAAAGAACATTTTCTATAAATAACTCACATACTCAGTAATATTATGCAAAACATTTCCAATCAGGGATTTCTGTATGCATGCTCCTAATGAAAGCGCTTAATCATCTGAGACCACGGCGGTTCTCAAGTCAGAATTAGGATTTTAAAAAAAATAAAAATCAGTAACTGTCCATCTGGAGTGGTTCAGTTAGTTGGAGCATTGTTACCAGTTCAACGCCTGGTCCAGCACACACAGAAAGCAAAACCGATCAATGTTTCTCTCTTACATAGATGTCTCTCTCTCTGTCTCTGTCTCTCTCTCATCATGTCCTTGAGTGAGGATTAAAAAAATAAATAAGTAAATAAAAAATTTAGAAATCAGTAACTTACATCTGTATACTGCCATGAATTTTTCAAAGTACTTTCAATTACGTTGTTTTATTTGATCCCGTTTTTGGCACGTCTCAAAGCCAACCCCAAGTATCAGAAGTTCTTTTTCTTAATTTTCTATTTCCAGAAAATCGTGTTGTTGTTTTATCATGTGATGCTAAAGATGTAAGAGAGTAACAAATGATGTAACAAAAAGTCACAACAATACTCTTTCTTTCTGTCAAAGGAACTAAGTATTATATACAAGTGTTTGTTCTGTGATTAGTCTCTTTACAACATGAGTCTTCTGTAAGATTAATAACTTCATTAAAACTGAAAGTAGAAAAATAATTCATGAAAAAGTGTAAAAAAATCTGTTATTTTTTCTCTGTACAAAAAGTACCATCTGGAGTTATTCTGCAGCCAGAAATATATCAAGAGATAGAACTTTTTTTTTTTTTTTTAATGGGGAGGGGAGGGAGGAAACTGTAAATCACAAAGAAGCCACCAGGATGAGATAATGCAAAACTGAAATCCGAGAAAAGGGGTCCCAGAGATCACCCTCAAAGTTCACACTCCGCTTGTGTGACCATGCAGGGCCTGTGACAGGCCACTCTTTACAATGAAACAAGAAACAGCACTCTGGGAATAAAAAGAGTTTCACATACTGCCAAAAATAAAAAATAAAATGAAATCAATTTCAGAAAGACTATAGCATGAGTGAGCAATCGGGACAGTGTAAGGTAACACAGGAGAGCCACACAGTCTCAGGGTTTAAAGGGACCTTAGGAAGGTCCCTGGTCTAATCCTCCCTCTGGCTACCTTTAACTACAGGGAAGTCAGTTCACCTCCCTGGCTTCCTCATCTGAAAATTGAGATGTCAGTAAGGCCAGTGGTTCTTAGACTTGTCTGCTCCCCCAAAATCACGTAGGAATTTTCAGTGCACATTCCTGGCTCCACTGCCTGGAAATTTTATTTAATGGGGATGTGATGGGACCAGAACCTGCGATTGTTTTTGAGGAGCCCCTCAGGTGGTTCTAATGTACACGCCTGGAATTTACCTGCAATTTATGAACCAAGATCTATACTAAGAACCGAAAGGTTACAGTACTTCAAAATGCAAATCTTCAAGGGCTGGGAGGTAAGTTTTCTAGAAAGACCTCCCAAGTCCACAAGCAACAGTTGCCTCAAAGAGTTACCAGGATGGCCTCTTACACAACACAAGAAATTAATGAGTCAATGCTTGCTTTCCTATTCTTCTTGGCATTTCTTTTTGGTCTTTCCAATCTTCTGTTTTCCTATTTTTAAACTAAGTTAACATGTCCTATCCAGCTCTCTGAGTTTGAAGAAAGATAATACAGAAAATCAGGCAAAATAGAAGTGATGGCCCTGACCGGTTTGGCTCAGTGGACAGAGCGTCGGCCTGCGGACTGAAAGGTCCCGGGTTCGATTCGGGTCAAGGGCATGTACCTTGGTTGCGGGCACATTTCCAGCGGTGGGTGTGCAGGAGGCAGCTGATCGATGTTTCTCTCTCATTGATGTTTCTGACTCTCCGTCCCTCTCCCTTCCTCTCTGTAAAAAAATCAATAAAATATTAAAACAAAGCAAAACAAAAAGTGCTGAACACAATTCAAAAAATATAAAATATGTAAAAATATAAGATAAAATATATAACAATAAAAATCACTGACAACGGGAAAGGAAGGAAGCGTGCCCCTCTCCAGCAGTCAGAAGCAGAGTGGAAGGAACTGGGGAGAGGTCCTGATCACCCATCCCCCAGGGGGAAGGCGGGCAGTGCAATGCAGGTGTCACGCATCAATACAGACATTTAGATAGGATCCCATCAGAAACACTAGGCTGACAGGAGTAACAAAGCGCGGGAAGGACACCTGCAACGGGCACTGAAACTTCACCCGGGATGAACAGCAGACAATGACAAAATAGGGAAAACGAGTGACTCACAGGCCCCATGAAGCCATTGACTCGCCACGCTGGACCACTTGCATCCTTCTGATTCATGCACTGATTCACTCACTTCCACCCGCCCCTGTGCCCAGGAATACTTGGCATTTCCTTTCTGTGGGTTCAGGGAAAAGCAACAGAAACTGTCCCTGGGGAAATGCTAATGTCCAGTGAAATGCAAGAGAAGGCTCAGCATTGACAAGACAGCCTGAGGGTGCCTCTGGGGAGGGCAGATTCTAGAAAGAGGACCTCCCAGAGCAAAGAAAACATCCATTAGAAAACCCACATCATTTAATAAACTTCACTCGCCCCTTTCTCTTTTCCCTACCCTACCCTTCTTGGATTTTTATGAGCTATGTCTGAGTAAAAATGATTTAATGTAATCCCATTCTCTTACCTCCTCCCAGCTCAACCCCCTAAGAAAATGGGGGCCCACAGGAACTTTATTTCCCTGAAAATAGGTGCTAGCACCCATCCTTCTCTCCCATACACTTGAAATGAACCAGAAGATGCAAACAAATGAAGCAAGTGTTTCTTCAACAGAGGGGATTGCAATCCCTCTCTCTCCTGGTTTTACCCCAAATAGCCATGCCTCAGCTCTGCCGGAATATAGCTTAATTCTGTCCCCCTGGACTCCTCCCAGTTCACATTGTCCTGCCCTCGCTCCTTACCACACCTCCCAGGCCAGCCTGCTTTAAGCGGGGCCTTTCAGTAAGAAGTGACACCTAATCCACTGCACCAACTGCTGCAGGGCTCCTGGTGCCAAAAGGCCATTGAGAAAAAGGCTGCTAAAGACCTAGGTCACTCAGCACCGGCAGGTCCTGTTGGAGGAGCCCCATTCCAAGCCTGTCCTTCCTGTGTCAGCCCTCTCAAATGTTCACAGCCCCTGCCCTGTTTTGTTAGCATCCCACGGACAGCCTGAATGAGGCTGTCCAGCAGAGCTTTCTGCCATGTTGGACACGTTCTCTAGCAGCCCTGTCCAAACTGTAGCCACAAACCTTAGGCAGCTACCGAGTATATGAAACATGGCTAGTGTGACTGAAGCACTGAATTTTTAGTTTTCGTGACCTTTATTTTAAATGTAAGTAGCCACAGGGGGCCACAGCTACCCTTACAGACAACCTCATTCTGAGAGTTAAGTAGACCAATGGATCAGTTGCAAACCTGGCTATGCCCTGGCATCACCTGGGGAGCTGTTCAAAGTCCCGGTGCCCATTTAATTCCCCCAGAAAATTAAATCAAAATGTTGGGAGTGGGACCAAGGCATCTACATCCTCAGGTAACGCTCAAGTTCTGCCAAGATGGAGAATCACTGCTCTGGAATGTAAAAAATTCTACCTCTAACAGCCAATCCTCGTCCAACCAGACACCTGCAAAAACTCAGCCATGTAAACAATCAGGCCACATACTCCACCCATCGTGCACGCCAACCCTATGACCACTGCGACGAATCTCAGGACTGGCTCCTGAAGAGCAAAACCTTGTTCCAAGGGAAAGGGCCACGAAGGGAAGCAATGAGGACAAGAGGAGACGGTTCAGAAAGGAAGGAAAAAGGAGGGGAAAGTTAGTCAAAGGAACTACCAGCATCCAGAGCCTGGCGAGCATGAGTCTATCCACAAACAATTTATTTTCTGGAAAGCCACCAATGAACCACAAAGTACACCTCCAAAATCTGGGACTCGGAACAAACAGCTCTAACTGGACATTTTCCCCCTTGGCTAATCCCCCACACGCTATCTGTGCCCAAGGGGAAGCTCTCAGCACTGCGCATTTTTCTTCAAAGGATCGCCTGAAACCTGTGCCTTCACACTGGGCACATTAAACTTTTTAAACGGCAGCAATTACAACGCCAGTACTGGTCCCAAACCCATTTGCTCCGGCTCACCCTCCGCCAGTGAACACAATGCCAGCCCTTGCTGGCTGTTCGTAATTTCACCGGGTGTATCATTAACCTGGTGAAGCATTTTCTCTGAGACTTGACTTTAGCAGAGGCACCACAGCCCGAGTGTAAAATATGCCTGTGGACACTCGGGGTTTCCACGGCCCTAATCTTCCCGTCATCATTTCCCAAAGGCATGCAGTGCCCTTCAGGACGAATGCTGACAGAGTTCCAAGGCTGATGCAGAATACCCAGCAGCATTTTCTAGGCAGTCTTACGGAAAGCCAGAAACAGGAAGAAGAAATGGAAATGGGAAGAGTACTTGAAGGTCACTCTTAAAGACAATAAAAGTTGTTCCCTCTACATTCACAAGTGAAATACAAATGATCCAAAATCAAATTCCCTCTCACCAGATTACTACTAAAGTAACTCAATCTCAAAACCGAGAACTCTCCACACCTCCAATGAGCCACCTTAACCAATGGACTCCCCTCCAAAGAGAAAGAGTTGGCTCATCCGCCCGTATGCACAGCCAAGAAGTTCTCACAGAGTGAATGTAATCCCTGCTGCCTTGGCCTTCATGGACACCCCACAGAGCTACTCAGTAAAAACTTACCAAATGCCCATTCAATTAAGGGTGAAAAACATGGACTTTTAAAACTTAACACAATACTTAATAATAGGAACTAGACCATACTTTTTAAAAAATATATTTTATTGATTTTTTACAGAGAGGAAGGGGGAGGGATAGAGAGTTAGAAACATTGATGAGAGAGAAACATCGATCAGCTGCCTCCTGCACACCTCCCACTGGGGATGTGCCCGCAACCAAGGTACATGCCCTTGACCGGAATCGAACCTGGGACCCTTGAGTCCGCAAGCCAACGCTCTATCCACTGAGCCAAACCGGTCAGGGCTAGACTATATTTTTGTATACAAATCTGAATGTGGGTTATACTGAAAAAGGTAAAAAGTCTCTTTAGACCATATAATGGTTACCAGATAAATACAGAATGCTCGGTTTAATTTCAGATTAATGATTAATTTTTAGCATACATGCGCCCCAAACACTGCATGAGACACAATTTTACTAAAGAAGATGTGCTATTTCTCTAAAGTACAATTTTAACTGAGCATTCTAGTTTCTTTGTTTTTCCTAAATCTGACAACCCTACCTGATCACTATGCTGGGAAAACTGAACTGGAGCGAGGCAAACAGATCTAGTCATGGCACTCCCCACCCATTCAACCATCTAACCATTCCTGTATCTGAAGGTCAACCATAAAAACTATGGTCTCCAGTGTGGATACTGATTAGCCACCACCTGACAATCAAGTGCTTCAACGCCCATCCTTCCCTGGACCACAGATGCTAATTCTATAACTAGGTGCCAGATACATACCTCACTGCCAAAGTAAAAGTAAATTTTATTTTCAGGGCTTTTATCTGAGTAAAGGGCTCAGATGAAGCAAGTAATTATGTTTAAGTAGATGCCATGAAAGGAAGCAGTCATTAGTAACTGTTATTCATTCAATAAAAGCAAAAGCAAAATTTGCTATGGAGAAATCATATGAAGACAACAGGAAGTAAACAGAATAGGTAAGTGGCTATTCTGTGAGTTAAGTATCTTAAATAATAATGTGGTTTTTGTGTGTTTGGTTTTTTAAAATAGCTAACTGTTGAACAGTTACACGCCAAACAACATTCACACACTTGGCATCTTTTTGCCTTAATCCTAAACGCCTACGAAGTCAGTACTATCACCGTGCCCATTTTATAAAATGAAGAAACTGAGGCACAGAGATTAGGTAGTTTGATAAGGCTAGGGTGGCCATATTGCCTGGTGTGCCTCAGACAGTCCCAGTTTTTGCCTACTGTCCTGGTACCATTATTTCGAGTGTCCCCAGTTGGGATGATAAATTGTGTAAGTTTTATATGGCCAATCACCAGAGACTCACAGCTGGTAGCTAGCAGAGGCAGGGCTCCATCAGGCACTGTGGCTGCAGGAACAAAGCCCAACCAGGGAAAGACACTCCCTCCCAACTACCTTCTGCAGAAGAGGACTGCAGGAAGCTGGCATGAACTTTTTAACTTTTGTCTCTCAGGCCCTACATTTCCCACATGGTTAACAGATCCACGTGGGGTTAGGGCTGGGGGCAGATCAGGGTCATGGTTTTCAGGACTGTCCCCTTTTAAATCACTGGCAATACACAGTACAAATGATCTGTGAACAGAGAGAGTTCTTCCATCAGCCTGTATCCACATCCCTGAGTCTGAAAATTTTTAAGCACATTCTACTTATCAAAGTAATATTTAACCAGATCCTTTTCTATTTTGGAATGACCTTCACCGTCCTTCAGTCTGGCCCGGGCAGCCAGGGCACAGTTGTTTGCTATTTTTATTAAGACAAAGGTGGACATGTGGTACGTACTGGTTTTTAGTTCCATACACTTCTTTCCCTAATTAAAAAAAAGTTTTTCTTTTTTTAAAATCTTTGGTAAAACACAATCTACTTTCCCATTAAATATGAATACTAGTTGGACAGCATGAAAACAGCTAGCAAGAGCATTAACTTGTAGGCGCACCTCTTAGACATAACGTTTAAATGCATCACAGGGTGTTCAAATAAGCAGAGGGAGATGCTTCTGGAACGTCAGCGCTTTGAAAACGGTCACGAGGAGGCTGGCTGTTCTCTTATCTCGGCAAAAGGCTCAGAATAACACTTACTGACTTAACATGGCGAGTTCAGCTCCTAACACTGTGAGGCTGTGACCGCCAGGACTCTCTGAGCTTGTCCCCTCCTCTATACGTTGGGTTTGTGCTAAGATATACAGACAGCCCCTCCCACATCCCCCCCCCCCCCCCCAGCTCTAAAATTTCTAATTCTATGTTTCCTCCTCCATCTTTCTGACCAGGAGCTGCGCCTACAATATGAAAACAGGGCTCTATCACAAACCTCCCTAAAGTTTACTGCGGCTCGCGTCCTACTGCAATGACATTGGGGAAAGGGAGGAATGGGGGGGGGGGGTGTGTGCTGCTGAGTTAATTGGTAGATGTAACAGTGTTTCCTGTCCCAGAACAGCAACTGCCCTTCACACCTTTTTCCACTCACAAAGGAAAAAACAAAACAGAAAATGAAAATGAATTCTCAGCTGGGATTTCACATGATTTCTAATAGAAACTGAATTCATTGCTAGGGGGAAAAAAGCCATAAATTCCGGTCTGGGGAGTTAGTCATTATAAAGTTTTACTCATGCAGTTATGAAACAGGAGGAGATCCTTCTTCCCTGAAGCTTTAGTACATCAAGTTTAAAGCCACACGTAAGTGAAAACTTCCATGTAAGGTTTGACACATATGCGGGCATCTAATCCCTTGCAACAAATGTGTTCAAATTCAAAACCTTCTGGCAAAGAAATAACTAATACCTCCTGAAGAAAAGGTGTCCCCTGATGCTTACCAGGGCCCTCATTTCAGTAGTGTCAAAACTTCCAGAAAATTTGTTATGGAAAGTCAGAGAGAACAACAACAAAAAAAATGTAGAAGCCAATAAAAAGTTATGTGTGTTTGGGCCACCTGTTCAAAGCAATGTAACCCTTTATAGCCACTAAGATGTGTGGGCATGGTTTGTTTACTCTTGTCAATGGTAAATTTAGGACACAAAAGCAACTCAATGAAGAAAAAATCTGATGGATTCAACACAGGTACACATAACAAATAATGACTAAATTTAAAAAAACACTGCCTGCAATTTGATTAATAAAGGTAGAAACCGAACTCTTTAAATAATCAACTTTCCTAACAAACAATAAAAACTTAATTGTCTCCCCAAAGCATGAAATAGTTAAAATGCAATTCTAATATTTTTGCACTGATCAGAGCACACTACACTAATGTGTCCCAAGGCATATTCTATGAAACTCCAAGCCTAAGAGAAAAGAATAAAAGAATTCCAAGATCAGGTAAGTTTGGGAAATGCCATACATTACTCTCTCTCCTAGAATGCCTGTAACACATATAAAGGCTCTGAGAAATCCTCCACTAAAGAAAAAGAAAGACTGAGACAAAACAGAAATCACAGTCTCACCACTCTCCTCCCAAAAATTAACATTCGGAAAATTTCCTCCTTATCTCTTTATCTTTGTATGTTTTTCTACATGAGATCACACCATTTATATAACCTTGTGTTCTCCTTTCCCCCCTTAAATTAAAAAACTTGCTATCTTAGGTTATTAGAAGTTTTCAATAATAATAATATTTTATCAATATAGTAATAACTAATAGCTTTGTCAGGCATTAATCACTTTACTTACATTAACTTATTTAATCCTCACGATACCCTAAGGTCTGTATTATTATTGCCCCCATCTTACAGATGAGGAAACTGAGACAGTGAAGGGTTAATGACTCGCTCAAGGTCACAAGTGAGTCCATGGTGGAGTCTGGATTCAAATCCAGGCAGCCCCTGGGTCAGCAGTCTGACCCACTGCATTGTACTGACCCTGCAATATTCCTTCCTCCAACTTACCAATGAGGGACATTTCGGTTATTGCCTATTTTTTCTATTACAATAATGTCACACTAGGCATCTTCTAGGCATCTGAAGCAGGGTTCCTAAGCCGATTCAGACAGCAAAGCTCTTACCATCCCGAGAAGTTCAGTGCACTTTTGGCTAGCTGACAACAGCTGTGGAAACATCTAAGATGGCTAGCATTTCATAAACCAGCCGGTTACTCCACCTACCCCTGGTATGAACTTCCATCTGGTCCTCACCTGTCCCACCCCTTGCCATCTGCAGCAGATTTCTCTCATGTTTCCATCTGCCTTCTCACTGCACAAAGCGCCAAATAAAACCCTGGGTCTCTCCTGTGCACCTCCCAACACATTTAAGCAAATCCCATCAACTTTTACTTCTGAAATATTTTATTTAAATTGCGTACATTTTTTAAAAATTGTTTTTATTGATTTTTTTAGAGAGCGAGGAAGGGAGAGACAGAAACACCGATAAGAGAGAACCATCGATCAGTTGCCATCTGTACGCCCCCTACTGGGGATCGAGCCCTCAACCCAGCATGTGCCCTGATGGACTCAAACCAGTGACCTCTTGGTGCATGGCATGCACTAAACCAGCTGAGCCACACGGGCCGGGCTATGTCGGGAATGTTTTAAATACTAAGCTTACATGTTCCTAGTCTCGGGAGCTTGTGCCAATACAAGACATACAAAGAGAGATAACGTCCAACATGCATGTGTAACATTAAGATGAATTACTTTTCTAATTCAGACAATAATCCAGAAAAGAGATATTCAAATATTTTACTGTTTCCCTGCTTATCTTACGGGGAATGAGTGAACACTCTTCCAAGATTAAAGAACTGCATAGTCTAAATTAATAAATAGTCTGTGGTAAAAAAACTGCCCAAAAGCAAGATCACACAAGCATATCAGATAGCGTATGCTAAGTAAAAAGGTAACCAGAGGTCTGGCCCATAGTTCCCACATCTCCTGAACTCAGTATACCATTCTAGCTATCCAAGTGTGTGTTTAAAAAACAGGGCAAGTCTACAGGAAGAGAGGGGCGAAACGTAATTTAAAAAATTTAGAAATCATAGGCTTGATAAAGGTATTTTCCAACATGTCAACAATACTACAGAGAATTAATTTGCCATATAGTAATAGAAAGATCAATATAGCTAAAGAAGCTAAGTGTCTCCACGTTTTCCACAAAATATTTTTTAAAATACAAAAACGTTTTTACGTATTACAGAACATGCCTAAAAAAAATAACCTCAACTCTATTGACCAAAAGCCTAATAATTGTAACTATAAATCTCTGAATAAGGCACTTACGTAGAGCCAGAAATAACGATTCAAGGGGACACTCTATGAAATATATGTAAGATACTGAAAGTGAGAAAGCAAAATTCAGAATTATAAATCTGAAGACAACGATATAGGAGAAACAAAGCTTTTGGGGAGTGCTCTGAACAGCTATAAAACCACTGCAGTGTCTAAGTCCAAGTTCCTAATGGACTTCGTTGTAGGACAATTAAGGTATCTGTTAATATCATCTTTTAAGAAATTCTTAATAGGAACTTGGTTTATATTTAAGCCCCTCAAGATAAAGGTCACTCATTGCTTTCATGTTATATATGTAACATCTAAACCCTCTCTGTTCTAATTTCCACTCACTCATCCAAATACTGCATTTTAAAAAACTCATCTTCACAGCACCCAAACTGACAGGTTGTCTGGACTATCCCTACCCCCCTGCAACCACATGTCCCCAGCAGGCTCAAACCCTCCTGAAGACTGCACCTCCTCACACTTTGTTTTTATCAACCTGACTTAAAAAACAAATACGCCTTTTTTTTTAAATCGAGAGACCACAGTTAGGAAATAAATCAATTATAAGCAAGAATCAAGTACTGCAATGAACCTGATACAAAGTTAGAAAGTGCTTTTCTCTCTGCTTCTACTTGTCTTAGTGTTCAAACGTCAATAATTCATATATCCAGAAGACTATCAGACATGAAATATAGGACTTCTTTTTAAACCTTAAGGGCCCCAACTTTTATTGAGACCACAAAACTACATATTCTGTGGATGGAGCAGGTGGGGCAGGGGAACCTCAACATCACGTTTGGAATAATGCGTTACTAACTAGTCCCGGTAAAAAACCATGCAAACAGGAAGGCGCACAGAAGTATTTTCCTACACACAGTCACAAGGTTTTTTAAGATGGTTGAAACAATATGATAAACAAACTAAAATAAATCTTGCTAAAGGCGGGAGGAAAGCAACTATCTCTATTTCTTGGTAATACTTTTGAAGGAGCGACGGTTGCTGAAATGACACATTTCAAGATATTTTGTTAAACTCTTGCTATTTAAAGGCTGCTTTAGTGCTTGTCACACAGCTTGCTCCCAATCTCTTGGCAGTTCTCCAACACATTCCAACTTCGTATGCACAGCCTTCCTGGAATCACATCCCACACTTATCGCTAAAGACACACACTAAGTAAGATGTTGCCACATTACACAACCAACCTGCCATTTAGTCTCACCAGGCCACTTCACACAATGCCTGGCTTTAAATAAATAAATAAATAAATATATATATATATATATATATATCAAACCAACATCTGTGTGGGTACAGCTTAGTCCAAATGATCCACTGGCCCCCCAAACAAGTATCAGAATACTGCTCAAACTGGGAGAGAAA
>PVJC01006725.1:0-31255 GCA_004026665.1 Murina feae | reverse complement strand
TTAGTGTGTAATGAATCTCATTACTTCTGTGAAAAGAACAATTCAGCATAGCAAGACATCCTCTTCTAAGCCAATATTCTCTCTAATTGTTAATATTTGGCAAAAAAAAAAAACAAAAAAAAACCCACCTCTTTAAAAACAAACTGGAATGGTTAGCCACATGCTGCTACATTCCATTCTTGCTAAAAAAAATATATTTAATTAGCACATTTCACCCTCATGCTCTGCACAGCTGCACAACATTCCAGTGAATTCCAGCGATAGGCAAGCTATCCATAGACTCCTTACATTAAATACCTACTTTAAAAGTTGAGAAAACTAAGAGCAGTTCTCAAGAATAACCCACTAAAGATGTAATTTAGTTCATGTAAATAAGCTTTCTGTAACACGAGGTAGTCCAATGGCAATACACAGTATAATTAAGAATAAAATATTCAAGCAAATACACACTAACAAAATAATTCTGCAGAGCTGGAAATGTCTAGGTAACACATTCAATTGACAGACAAGAGTAGTCTTCCTTAGGAACTGGACAGTCAATTACCCTGCTCTCTAATTAAATGTTCACCCTTTATGAATCAAAGGAGTGTATTTAGAAGATGAAAGCTGGTGTTAATGTTAGGGACACAAACTTCAAAAGCAAAATAAGCCAGTCCAAGTGACAAATCATCGTTAGTATCAGGAAAAGTCAGAAATTCCTTTAGCAGTGAATGTTGATTTAAAAACAAGCAAACAAAACAGAACAAAACAAAACCAAAAAAACCCACCTACCTTTAAAACAAAGAATAAAACACAAGGTGTACACTGCTTTCTTTCCTACTCAAATGGCAACACAAAGGTCTGTGCTCCAGGACTGTGGTGCGCCCTCCACTCTGCCCCGGAAGATAAGTTGGGTGTTTCAGGACAGCTGGCAGCACAGAGTTGTCAACCTCCCTGTGAGAAGGACCAGGCCTCTCTCAGAGAAGTCACCCGGCAGATACCTCTGACCACTACTCACCTCCTAAAATAGTGGCAGGTGTGCTCATCCAGCCAGAGGTCCGCATAAGGCCTCAATCCAGCCCCCTGTTCTCCCCTAACCTGGGGTACTGTCTCAGCTGGGTGTCTGCCTCCCCAAGGGCTGGCCCCAATCCTTGTAGCTGCCTGGAGGTCAAGTTAAGATCCCCACTCCAGGCTTCAGACAGCCCAGGCACCATTAACCATCAAGAATTTCCCCTGAATACTTTAAACAATAAAGAATTTAAATTAGCCCTAACGGGTTTGGCTTAGCGGATAGAGCTTCGGGCAGACTCATGGGTCGCAGGTTCGATTCCAGCCAAGGGCATGTACCTTTGTTTCAGGCACATCCCCAGTGGGGAGTGTGCAGCAGGCAGCTGATCGATGTTTCTAACTCTCTATCCCTGTCCCTCCTTCTCTGTAAAAAATCAATAAAATATATTTAAAAAATAAAGAATTTAGCCTTAGCTGGTTTGGCTCAGTGGATAGAGCATCAGCCTGCAGACTCAAGGGTCCTAGGTTCGATTCCGGTCAAGGGCATATACCCTGGTTGCAGGCACATCCCCAGTGGGGAGTGTGCAGGAGGCAGCCGGTTGATGTTTCTCTCTCATTGATGTTTCTCTCTATCTCTCTCCCTTCCTCTCTATAAAAAAATCAGTAAAATATATAATTAAAAAAATAAAGAATTTAAATTAAAACACACACAAACACACACACACAGTAAAAGGAATTTCCCTTGATTCCCAGCTGGTGGGGCTCAGTTGGTTGAGCATCGACCCATGAACCAGGAGGTCGAGGTTCAAGTCCCCATCATGGCACATGCAAGAAGCAACCAATCAATGAATGCATAAATAAGTGGAACAACTGATCAAAGTCTCTCTCTCTCTCTCTCTCTCTCTCTCTCTCTCTCTCTCTCTCTCTCTCTCTCTCATCAATAAAGAAAAAACACTTTTTTTTTTTTAAAGAACAGCATTTCCCTTGATGGATTTGATTCCCAGCAGGTTGGGAGTTTCTGTTATTTGGAGAGAGGAAGGAAGTCTATTAATGTAGCTGAGCTCTGTCTCCCAACCTTGCTCCATCCATCACCCAGCCCAGCTCAGATCTCCCCTCTGAACTCTGAAAGGAGCTACCACTAGTCGTCAATATTTAAGCCTGGAAAGAATGTCACTTGCCACTTTTGTTCAGAGTCCACCACTCCAAACGACTTACAACAACTACAATGTACCTCCTCATAAAAGCTGCTGAAAGGTTTTCTCTTCCAGCAAAAGGGAATTTCTCCTCTCTTCCCACTCCCTCTTTCCCTCAGCACATGAAGAAACCAAACCTTCCTTAGGAAGAGACCAAACACTAGAACTAAGGCAACAAGGAAATGCCAGGGAGCCACCTGCATCCATCTGACGGCCCAGGGCTTAAGGAATTGGCTGGCATAATCAAAGACGGATATTGCTTTTTCTCCTTGGAACAGACCAGAGAGAGAACTGTAACTACTGTAGCGAACATGAAGTTGAGCTCTGGTGTCTGCTTTCAATCGTTTTAACCAAACCCGGCCCACTAAAATGTATTACATTTAAAACCAAGGCTATAATAACCACGTCCATTCTATTTTCGACATGTGATGGAGTAGCTGTTTCAAAGACTCTAAAATCTGAAGACAGAAGTAAAATCAGATGTTGTCCAGAGCAGAAAGAGATGTCTCTCAAGAGAATTAAGGCAACTCTGATGGGAATTCATTTCAAAACAAAACAGAAAGCTCACATCATCTAATGAGAACTTAATTTTGGTATTTTTCCACTGTAAAGAAGAGAAGTATCTATAATAAGCAAATTCTGGATACTTCACTATTTTTCTTTAATACTCCCACCACTAAAAACAGCTAGAGCAACAGGTAGTATTTATTCCATAGCTTTAAATATGATCAGTAATGAGATTTTTGACTTGTCATGCTACATGTGAAAACGAGGAAAGTGATAAACATCAAGTGATTCTTCAGCTGTCAAAACCTCACATCTTCAGCTTCAGATCTGAGAACTGACTATCATTTGTGAGTCGCAAATATGTGCCAAGGGAGACAGTTCAAAGGGTAAACACCAAAATGTTAACTTCACGTTCATAGGGTCGCTGAACTCACCTAGTGATTTTAATTTTCTTCTTTGTGTTCACTTTATTTTCCATATGACTATACATATTTATTATTTTGGTAATAAAAAAGAAAACATTGCCCGGCCAGCGTGGCTTGGTGGTGGAGCATTGAGTTATGAACCAGGAGGTCATGGTTCCATTCCCGGTCAGAGCACATGCCCAGGTCGCAGACTCGATCCTCAGTAGGGACAGGCAGGAGGCAGCCAATCAATGACTCCCTCGCATCATTGATGTTTCTATTTCTCTCTCAATTTCCCTTCTTCTCTGAATTCAATAAAAATATTTTTTTTTTAAAGAAAATATTTTAAAAAACTTAAAAGTTTTCTTATGATTTACGCTAGTTTATACCTTTATGGAAGTACATATTCTTCCTTCAGAAAACTTTCAGAGTAAAACTATACCCTCTGTATGTATTAGCAGATAATTAAAAATTCAGGGACTCTAAAAGGGTAAAGAAAATATTTTAACCTTCAAGACTATTGTTTTCACTAAAAAAAAAGCACTCCTACGCTCCAAGTTAAAAAACACAATGGAAAATACTTAACCTCAGGCAAAATACTAGTAAATATAAGCATTGTTTTAGAGAAGATTCTAGGTTTTCCCTCCACCATAAACAAAATAAAAGCCCTCTACCCCCAAGGCCCTAAACCGTGATAAGAACATGAATTTTCCTACCCCAAAGACACTGTTCAGTTGGTGAAATTAGGTTTGGCCTTGAGGCAAACACAGTACAACAAAAATTATCCCTGAAACAGCCACCCAGGAGGGTAGGAAACAGCAAGAACTCCACCCAGAGTCAAGGGCAGGAGCCACAGGGCTGAGTTCAGGGAGGATGTTTTTGAGAGGCTCCCCTGGGGCCCAGCTCAGACATCTTCCCACACTCCGCGGAAGGACCGTTTCAGGCAAGGCCCTAAGGAAATGCACACTGAAATGCAAACTGGAAAAATCTTCATAACATTTCAGGGTTCTTTATACCTTCCGTGTTAATATTGCTTTTCAGAAAGTTATGGCAGAAAAAAAACATGAACAGCAGAAGGCGTATGTAGCTGATTAACCATTTTACCTCATTTTCTTAGCCAGCTAAAAGAAGGTTACTGTTCAGCATTTCCAAAAGTTTGGGAAATATAAACAGATTAAATTAGAACTTTTCCACAATCTCATCACCCAGCAAAAACCTCTGTCAAGCTAGTGAACTTTCCTAGCACGGACATATTTAATCGCACCAACTAAACATTGATTATCTATACTTTAAAAGAACAATCCTATAATATAAACAGCTAATATGCTAATGGTCGTGACGCCCTCACACCATAACAACTGTTCAGCAGGAGGTTGCATGCAATGCGGGGCAGAGCCACCACTTTGCTCTGGAGACAGGGTGGAAGCAGGGAGGCACCTGGGAGGAGGCGGGACTAGCCCAAGGCAACTCATGGGACCGAGGGCGGGGCTTGAAGTGAGTAGAGAAGCCGGAGGGGTCCGGGGCAGAGCTAGGCGCACTGGAGATCTGGGTGGAGAGGTTAGGGTGTCAAGGCGGGGTGGTGGGCAGGTGGGCATGGTGTGCACGGGTGGGCAGGGACCCACGATTTCACATACCAGGTCACTAGTTTCAATTATATTTATATGTCATTCCAAACTTCACCCTGGTTCATCTGTTGAGTAAAAACCTGTAATTATGTTCTGGTACAGATTTTACTACCCAACTAATGGCTTCAAGTTTGTTAAATGAACAGGGAACTCTAGATTC
The DNA here is from genome assembly GCA_004026665.1 of Murina feae. Classification (NCBI taxonomy): domain Eukaryota; kingdom Metazoa; phylum Chordata; class Mammalia; order Chiroptera; family Vespertilionidae; genus Murina; species Murina feae. Next base: position 26,379 of record PVJC01006725.1, on the reverse strand, counting down.
CAGAGCAGAGATGCCAGACTGTTCTGAGAATCATTCAGGTGTTTACTCTCACAGTTTAAGAGTTTACTAAGAATGGAATTATGACACCTATGAACAAGAGTCAGTTTTAAAGCAATTTAAAAACTGTCACTTTCATATCTCAAAGCACACTTAATCCTGAAACCCCTGTCGTCAATCCACCATGTAAAGTTCAAGGCAGAAAGCACACAACATTCATGGAAGTAAATTAGTTCATTTTTATAAGCCACATTTTACAAAGTGCCAATACCCTTGGGACTTGGATCATAAAAACATCTTCTCCCAAATATTTCTCCCACCAGCTAAGGACATGATTCATTCCTGGGATTCACCTTAAAAATATTATCTCTATAATATTCCCACTTGAAGAGCCTTAAAATTGCCCCCTCCCCTCCACACTTTACACTGGAAATTAATCTCTTCCCCTCACACACAAACACACACACCTCTCTCAACTATGTGATATAGATAAGAGAAATAGATATGCATCCTATGTTTACATAAATATATATAACATTACCTAAGTATTTCCTTTCACATAAAAAAGCAAGGATATCATTTCTATCCACTCTTAACCTACAATATTCCCAAATGCTGAAAAACCATTAACTGGAAGTAATCTAAATCTGGAGTTACTTTTATTTTAAAATTTTTCACTTGGAATTTTATGTAGGTTTCCAACCAATTCTAATGATGGTCTAAATGGTTATAAAATTAGCTGCAGCAGCAGTCTGGGCTCCCACAAGTGAGAGCAAGCATGTCATAGAATTCCACTGCTCTCTCCACACAAGTGTGTGGTTTGAAAATATGTGCTCAAGTCCTGGCTTCCCCACTTTTTGAGCTGGCCCTAGGTGAGCGTGGAGAGTCGAGTTAGCATTCCATTACACCTGAAGGCTCTATTTCTGTCTCCAATCCACACCCTTAAGATGCTGACTTACTCATTTTCCCACTGCTTTTAGGTAAATACAGAGGACAGATAGGACAAACCTTTGGAATTTTAAACTGTTCCTTAATAATGATCTACAATTTGCCAGATTTGTTTTTTTCTTTCCTTTTTTAAAAATTAAAATAAAGTGTTGATTGGTTGATTGCTTTTTATAATAGTCCTCATGGAAGTCTACTCGAGGCCCAGTGCATGAATTCGTGCACTGGGGGGTGGGGTGTCCCTCAGCCCAGCCTGTGCCTCTTGCAGTCCAGGACTTGGGGGATGTCCGCCTGCCAGCACGGGCCTAAACCAGCAGGCAGACATCCCCTAAGGTGTCCTTAGCACCATCATGGAGATGGGAGGGGCTCCTACCACCAACGTTGTGCTCACCAGCATGAGCCCAGCTTCTGGCTGAGTGGTGCTTCCTCAGTGGGAGCGCACTGACCACCACGGGGAAGCTCCTACATTGAGCATCTGTTCCCTGGTGGTCAGTGTGCATCACAGCAACCAGTCATTCTGCCATTCAGTCAATTTGCATATTAGCCTTTTATTACATAGGATACTCTTCTGTATGTGTGAAATATTTCAAAACTTAAAATGAGAAACAGTAAGTCACAGGAATTTCCTTTCACATGAGAGAAATCATCCATCAACCCACCATCCAAAGCAAACTGTTAACATTTTAATGTATTTCTATCCAGTCTTTTATTTAATACAACATAACTAGAGTTATACGGCATTATACAGCACTGTATACAGATTACTTCCACTGATAGTATATTGTATTTTCCCATCTCAGTATTATTCTTCCAAACCATTATTTTAAGCACTACACTGAATTCCTTCCTGCACCTGTGTCATAATTTATTTGATTATACCCCATTTGCTTTTCCAAATTCCAAGGATTGCTAAGGAAATCCTTGTTTAAAATCCCCTGTCCTTGTTTTTAATTCTCCCTCTACAACTACAAGCGAGATTTCAGCCTAAAAGGTATAAAGGTATAAAGGTTTCTGTTATATATATTCTGTTTTCAAACTGAGTTTGTATTAATCCAAACATTCTCCCAACAGGTGCTGCAGAGCTCCTATCTCATAGCATCCCAGAGAATATTATCTACCTACTAATTTAAGTGGAAAAAGATAAACTAATTAATTTGTGTTTCACATTACTGGTGAGTTGGAACAATTTAATATACTCACTAGTTTCCCTGATTTGTTCCTTTATAAACTACCTGTGATTTCTTCTTTTATAAACTATTTGTTCCTAATCTTTCCCCACATACTAGGAATTTTACTGTTTTGTTGTTCGTTAAAAATAAATATTATTCAGGTTTGCTTTTCGTATTATTGTATTTTGACAAGATACAGAGGAACAAGTTTAATACAGACTGAACTCAGCATTATTTATTTGATGGATGTGTATGTATTTACTTACTGAAACGTATCTTTTCTGAACAAACCAAATTGTTTATTTGAAAGAAAGCATAAAATTGAGACAAAGCAAAAATTCCACATTGAATGGCAATTAACTTAACTTTAATAAAAGTCTTTCTGATAGGGACTGCCATTATCACCATTTTACTGATGAAGATACTGAGGCATGCAGAGAGGTCAAGGCCAGTTTACCCAAGGTCACTTAGCCAGTGCCTGGAATGACCAGGCTGTGCGCTCCAGGGTCCACTTAGAGCCAGTGGGTCCCATGCATTCACGCTATATCTAGTTGGCCCACGGCTGGGCCTTCACAACCCTCCCCCATCTCTCTCCTCCTTCTCCTTCCCGTGGCCACCACCATTTCCTGCTCCCTTCAAGTCTGGACTGCCCAAGCATTTGTTTTCTGTCTCCTTGCTTCTAGTTTCTTCCTATGCTACTACATTTTTTTTTTTTTTAAAGAAAAGCAAGCAAGAATTTATTGACCGCAACAAAAACACATTTGGGATAGTGAAATAAGAAAGGGCATAGAAGAAGCAATGAGAGAACCTAGGCTGGCTAGAAAGTCACTAGAAAGTCAAAAGGGGCCTTGGAGTCAGGTTCAAAGTGAGCTGCTGCTGCCCACTGCTCCCCTAGTTGCAAGTCTCTTTGGGTCCCTTAGAGTTTAGGAGATGCATGCCTGTGGGGGAAGGGGAAGGAGAAAGGGAATGGCACGGCATGCTCCCTAGAGGGAGAGCGCCTGTTCCACTGTATTGTGAACATGGCTGAAGTGTTATAGTACTCAAATATCTTATCATCACAAAAATTTTAGAAGTTGCAGGATCTTAATATCTAAGTGCCAAAGCTGGTCAATTTAGAGTTATGCCCGACAACACTGTATTTGCATTGAGAATGTTACTGAGGCTCTATCTCAGCTCTGCAGAAAAAGAATGCCATGATTATTTCCCAAGTCTGACAGGGACAGAGGGAGTGGTGAACCTTCCGCCATGTTTTAACTCGTACTATAATTCCATCTAAGATTTTCATTTTATAAATTTAGACCTGAGATCAGGACAGTGAATGGCTTGCTGAAGTCACACATCTGGTCAGTAAAAGGTCTCTTATCATCTGTGTACATATATGTAGATTAAAAAGTCCTTAGATTCAGGAACTAATTCTTATTCACCTTTAAGCCAGCCCACACCATCATCACCTTAACCCACTTCAAGCCCTAGCAAGAAAAGGTATCCAATAGTTATTTACTGAATTATATATATAATTATGAAGTTATCTCATTGTGCTTTTCATTTGCAATTTACTTGATTATTGAGGTTAAGTACCTATTTTTATTATTGGCCATTTGGGTTCCTTCTTTTGTGAAGTCCCTGTTCAGTCTTTTTTTGCCTATTTGTCTTTCAGATTTTTTTCCTTATTGATATACTAGAGGCCCAGTGCATGAAAATTCATGCACTTTGGGGGATCCCTCAGCCCAGCCTGCAACCTCTCATAGTTTGGGACACCTTGAGGGATGTTCTCCTGCCAGCTTATGCCCACTCCCCAGGGGATCAGGCCTAAATTGGCAGTCAGACATCTCTCTGACAGCCCGGGAGCCCTCGAGGAATATCCAACTGATGGCTTAGGCATTAGCCTGGCTTGTGGCTGAGTGGAGCTCTCTCTGTGGGAGTGCACTGACCACCAAGAGGCAGCTCCTGCATTGAACATCTGCCCCCTGGTGGTCAGTGTGCATCATAGTGACTAGTCGTTCTCAGTCATTCCACCAATAAGGTCAATTTGCATATTACCTTTTTATTATATAGGATGTAATCTTATGCTGGAAACTGATTGTTTTTAACCTACCTTGGTTGCTCTGAAAGGTCAGAGCTATGCACCCATTCTCTAAGGTGAAACATTGTTAATTACATTGTTAATCCCCACTTGTTAATTACATATAAAATTCTTGCTTGGAATTTCCTGCCTAAGGATATGGTTGTTTTCTCAGAGACTCAATAAAAGGCTGGTGAGACCCAGGCATCAGTGGGCAGTCTACCCTGCTAGAGGAAAGATGCAACGGCTGGTCCCCCATTATTCCAAATTGATTCTCTTCTAGTCTCTCTCTCTTCATTTTGTGTGCGGCCTCCTTCAGAACTCCAACCCTGAACAGGAACCCTGAACCACACTGGACGTGTAAGGGGCTCCCACAACCTTAGAGTAGCAGCAAAGAAAGAACATTAGTATAAATGCTTCTTGGTAAACAGAACTGTAATTGCACCACTTTCAAGAACAGGAACCTGAACTGACAAAGGATTTTCAATAAGTGGATATGTGTGTGTGTGTATGTGTGTATGTGTATGTGTGTTCCATTGGTAATACAGCCTTTTAAAAATATAAAAGAATGTGCTGTTTAATCATTCTTTTTATATAAAAATGTTAAGATAGTTTATGCAAAGTATATCAAAAGGGGTTAGTGGCTTATATAGCTTAGGCAGTCTGAAGAGGAAGTAATGGAAAGGTTATTAGCTAAACACCTACTATATGCCTACTGTACACTGCTGTCTCACAACTGCATGAGCATTATTATTTCAATTTTACTGATGAGAAAATTATGGTTCTGAGTAGCAATGGTCATGTGACTAGTATACAATAGCATTAGGATTTGAGCCCAGATTTGTTTGACTCCAAAATTCAGGCTCTTTCCAAACTAAGAAAAATTTTTCTTGCAATATCAAAATCATCCTCACGAACCTTAAAGGATGCAAACTGATTATGACTTACTGAAATTATGAATGTTCATAAAAAAATAACACAGGGTTTCTTCAAAAGAAAATAAAGACACAAACTGGGAAGTAATTTTTGTAACACATATAATCCATAAAAGATAATCTACATAAAAGCAATCTACATAAAGAACTACAAATCAATAAGGAAAAAGATCTGAAAGACAAACAGGCAAGAAAAGACTAAACAGGGACTTCACAAAAGAAGGAACCCAAATGGCCAATAATAAAAATAGGTACTTAACCTCAATAATCAGGGAAACTGCAAATAAAAAGCACAATGAGGTATCTTCACAAATGACAGTCTGGAGAGGTTGTAAGCAACAGTAACACTATACCCCGCTAGTGGGAATGTAATTGGTATAATCACTTTGGAAACGTTGGCATTATCCAGTAAGGTTGATAATGCACATATGATCCAGCAAATTTCACTCCAGAGAGAGAATTTGTGTGTGTCTATCTCCACATAGGCACTGAGAGACAAATAGAAGAATCATTCATAGCAGCCCTTTTTTTGGCAGCAAAATATTGGAATTAAGCCAAATGGCCATCTACAGTAGAAGGAATAATCAAGTCACAGTGGAATACTGTACAGCAGTGAAAATGAATGAATATCAGGAATACAATGTTAATCTAAAAGTGTAAGTCACAGGAAAATAAATAAAGCATAAGTACATTTATATAAAGCTCAAAACATGCCCTAGCCAGTTTGGCTCAGTGGACAGAGCATCAGCCTGTGGACTGAATTGTGCTGAGTTTGATTCTGGTCAAGGGCACATGCTCAGGTTGTGGGCTTGGTCCCCAGTAGAGGGCATGCAGGAGGCAGCTGATCAATGATTTTCTGTCATCATTGATGTTTCTATCTCTCTCTCCCTCTCTGAAATCAATAAAAAATAAAGTTCAAAGCATACAAAATTAAGAATTTTAGAAAGGATAACCTATAAAAATGAGTAAAGAAATGAGAAGCACCAAATTCAGGACAGTGGTTGCTTCAGATGGGAAGACAGAAGGGTACTGAGGGGACTTTGACTAGATGATAAGGTTCTTCTTGAAGTGGGTAGTGGCTGCCTGAGTGTCCACTGGTTTGTGATTCTGCAATGTATCTTTTATAAGCGCTATTTTCTATGTACAGATTACTTAAAAGATGCCAGAGGGAGCAGGAGGAGCAGAGGGCATCCCAGGCTTCCTGGACTCCCGCTCTGATATCTCAAAACCAACGCCTTCTTAGGGGAGGGAGGGCGCAGGGAATTGGTTGTTTATTAACTTTAGAAAGAAGCTGCGTAATCTAAAAAACTGTAACTAATAGGACTATGCCACCGAAATATTAAAGAACTTTATTTTATAATGTTTTCCTGTATTAAGTAATTTACAACGAATGCATCACTTTCTTCGACATCACTTAGTGACACAAGGGGAGAAAGGTGTTGATATCTGAGCAAAAGAAAAGACTAAAGTAAGGTACAAGAAGGAACTTTTTGATATAGAAGTCCCTTAGATGAAGAAGTGCAGTAGTTTCTCAATTTAACAGGCATACAAATCCCTTAGGGTCTTGTGAAAATGCAAATTATAATTGGATAGGTCTGGGTTGGGGTCTGTAAGAATCTGATTTATAACAAACTCCCAAGAGATCCTGATGTTTTCGCTCCACACATCTCATTATGTTTTTAAAAATATATTTTATTGATTTTTCACAGATTGGAAGGGAGAGGGACAGAGAGCTAGAAATATCGATGAGAGAGAAACATCAATCAGCTGCCTCCTGCACACACTCCCCACTGGGGATGTGCCCGCAACCAAGGTACAAGCCCTTGACTGGAATCGAACCCAGGGCCCTTTAGTCCTCAGACTAACACTCTATCCACTGAGCCAAACCGGCCAGGGCCACACACCTCATTATTATAGGGACATTATGAGCTTGGATACAGACAACGTTATCGAAGAATCAAGAGTACTAAACTAGGTGTTTTATAAAGAAACTGTGCTCAGAGAAACAGCAAAGTGTGAATATTTATAAGACACATCCATGAGATGTTTTACTCACCTCCACAGACCTCCAGAAGTAACTTTTCCAGAGGAAGCATTGGCCTTTTCCTTATGAAGAATGGTTTACATTCCCAATTGTCTCGCAGGAAGAAACCAAGACTACCATAAGGAAATCCACAGAACATTAACTAAAGCCCGATTATAATGCTGATGTTGGTCAGTGCCCAACATAATTAAAGGAACATCACATCACCGCATGCAAAAATATATACATGTTGGGCTTTAGAATTCTCTCTAAGAATATACTCTTTAACATGAAAAGTTTATTTCACCAAAAACCACATCAAATAATTCCCACTCATCATGTCTATGTTTGTTGAACAGTAGTAAAATCCTTCCATCTCAAAACAGTACTTCCACATGTAAAGTCATACTTTCATACAGCAAGACAAAGTAACCGCACCACAAACTCTTCCAAAGAAACCCTGTCACTGCCCAGTCCGCTGAAGGATGTGTCATAGGCAGAGAGGGGGGCTCCTACAACCTCTTAGGCGGGTGTCAATACTCTCACCCAAGAGCTCCTCTTCACAGAAAGCCTGCACAGGAGGCAACCAAGTTTCCTCACTGCCCCAGGACTGCTCATTCTCTCCGATGAAGGTTTTTTGGTCAGTCCAGAAATGACCAAGTTACAAAGAGCTTAACCTAACCCAATTCTGCACCTGGTGTCTAAGTCAGAACAGCTAAACCTCCTGTGACATCAACACAGGATATTTTCTTACAACATAGTAAATCCAACATGTCTGGATAATCCCAAACATCTTTCTACAACACTATTTTATACCACCGGCCAAACAATAAAGCCCAAATCCAGAAAGTGCTGCATTTTAATGGCTCTCTGAAGGGAAACTCGAAGTAATGAATCTAAACCACACAGCCTGCATTCGGATGTACTTTGTAGAGCTACTAAGAAGTCAAGCGCCGCCAACTTGGATTCAACAGAGATTTAAAAAATAAAAGTAGACACGCCCGTGCTTTGAAACACTGACCTTCCCTTCCAGACAGCATACTGAAATTCCCTTTCTCACCTATACCGTGACATTTGAAACGTATCCCATTTGCCATCTCACGCTGAATAACGGAATTGGAGATGTGGCATTTAGAAGGGGCATTCCCTATGGACTGGCCCAGACTAAATAAATGAGAACACTGGCAACCCTCTCCTTTTGGCCAGATACGGGCCTCAGAGGCCTTGGTGGTCTGCCCTTCTCAACCCCCTCCCCAGCCACATCTGCAAAAAAAAAAAATGTATACAAAAAATACATATACACCAACATAAATGAAGCCATTCACCATCGCAATCCCATTAATCATGACTAATCTAAAGCTATAAAAGTCTGAATCTCAATTCACCACCAACCACGGCACTCATTTACCCAATCATCCCTAATAAAACACCCAAATATGTACCTGATTTACAGAAAAAGCCAACGATGTTAGCAAATACAGGTTAATCATTAACTACCCATCCAAACATGTACGTTCCTTTTAAATCCAGCTATTCAACTACTGAATACATTTAGACATGCCTCAGGGACATAAAAACTAAAATAGAGGAATCGTTTCATTTCAAAAAATCGGTTTCCTGTAAGAAAAAAAATGCATATTCTTAGCATTGACCGAAGACAGAGGTACTGTAACGTCATCGCTATGAAGATCCAATAAACACCAACTTTTCATATATCAAGAAATGGATGGCTACTTGGGTTGTGGTTCCGAATTCCGGGCGATCCACAGAACGAGGCTGCGACTCCCACCCAACCCCGCCTGCACCAGCGCCTCCGCACCCCACTGGCGCGCCCCCCCTCCGGCCCCTCCCTGCGGCGCAGGTCCCCGGGTTGGAGATCAGATTCCCGTCCGCAGCTGCAGGCAAGCTGCCTCCCTCCGCCCGCATTAGCGCTGCAGGGCGCCCCTTCATCCCAGCACCCGCAGGCAGGCAGGGAGGCAGCGGGGCACCCCCAAGGAAAAGCGTCTCCCCTCTAAGGCAGGTGACCTGGTCCTCCTGTGCCCACGTACAGCCGAAGCAGCATGACGGGGTAGAAGCAGCTCTGAGCCTCGGGCCAAGGGCAGCCCCGGGCCTGGGTGGGGCCGGGCGGGGGCCGCGGGCGCCGGGGGGCCGTGCCAAGCCCCGCCAGTGAGAACCCCGAGAGGCTGCGATACTGCTGCATTGTGCTGCATCACGGCGAGGGCACCGCGAGCCACCATCCATCTTGCCAACACAGCGCATCCCACGGAAACGAGCCCACGGAACCCATCTTCCTCCTCGCCCGAGCACCCTCACACCGAGTCTCCCTCCCATGCGCTGGCCTGGCTTTCGGCTGCAAGAATAGTGGACACGGTGTGTGTGTATCGATCCTGACAGCGCTCCCCCTCTCCATCTGGGAGGCAGGCACTTGGCATCTTTCCTATCACAAAACAAAGGGAAGGCTCCCCCCAAAAAGAAGATCGCGGGCGCGGAGAGGGGGTGATGGCGAGAGGAGCTGCCAGCCCACCACCCCACAGGCAGGCCCGCGGGGTCCCCGCGCTGGTGCAAACCTGTTGAAGACGGGGTGGCGGACGCTGAAGGGCGGGCGCGGCGGCGGCTCCCGCCCAGCCCTGGGAGAGTGGGGACCGAGCGAGGGCGGAGGGCGGGGGAGAGGGCGCGGGGACGAGCGGTGCGGGGGGGGGGGGGCGCCGCCTCGGGTTCAGCTGCAGCGCGGCGCAGCCCGAACCACGCCTGGCCGCATCCCCCGTACCGTTAGGCTCCGAGCCCGGCCCTGCCAACGCCGCCCCGCTCCCACCGGCAGGACTAGCAGGAGGGCACCCGAAAATATACCCTCGCCGCTGCCCACTCCGCACCCCCCGCGCCAGGGGCCGCCGCGCCCGGCTGGAGGGACGAGGCGGCGGAGGCTGGGAGGTGGCGCCCGGGATGGAGCGGGGCTGCCGCGGTGCGCACCGCGGGTCTGCGGCCGCCTCACCCGGGGCCTGCCGCCCCTGCCCCGCAAAACCCCAGAACCAGCCAAGCCTGGAGCCCCGGGCTCCCCGCGCCGCCCCCGCCCGGGCTCTGCAGCCTCCCAGCCCCCACGCGCTCCCCCGGCGCAGGGCAGCGGCGCCCTCCCGGCCTGGGCCCGCGCCTCTCCTCCCGCCCGTCCGCCCGCCCGCCCGCCCGCCGCCCAGGAGCCCGCTAGGAGGCAGCCCCAGTGAGTTGGCATCTTCCAGCCACAGGCCCCCTACCTACCTCCCAAGGACAGGGGGTGGGGGTGCCGGGGTCCCGTCCTCCTCCCGCTCCTCGGCGGCCGGGCGGGCGGGCCGGGGGGCGACTCCGCGGGGCTGCCGCGGCTGGGGCTGTCCGCGGCTGGGGTCGGGGCTCACAGGACGGGACCGGTGGGCGCTGCTGCGCTGGCTGCGCGCTCGCTCCGAGCGGAGAGGCGGCCGAGGGAGGGACTGGAGGAATCCGCAGCCTGCACGGCAACAGCTGCACTGATTCCGGGGGCTGGGCGGGCGCGCGGGGCGGGGGCAGGAGGAAGGGAGCAGCCCGCGGGGGGGGGGGGGGGGGGGGGGGGGGGGGGGGGGGGGGGGGGGGGGGGGGGGGCGGGGGGGCGGGGAGACGGGGCGCGCACCCGCGCGCGCGCGCTCGCTCTCTCCCGCACGCCCTCCGCCCTCCTCCGCTGTCCTCCTCTCCCCTCGCCCGGGTCCCCCCTCCCGCCTGCCCCCCGCGCCGGCCCGCAGCGCCGCCGCCGCCCACCCGGCGCCTGCTCAGCTCGCGATCGGAGCCCCGGGCGCGTCCGCGCTCCCCGCCGCCCGGGCTCTGCCCGGCCCTGCGCCGCCCACGGCGTCCGCTGCCGCGGGGACCGGCCGAGGCTGGCTGGGGCGGGGTGGGCGCCGCCGCCTCTCCGCCCGGGCAAAAGGACAATGGGGGCTTTGTCCCCACAGCCCGGCCGGCGAGGGCCAATTTCACGTTTAATTGGAGGCTAATTCGATTATCGCCCTGGAAAGGGGGCAGCCTAATTTCCTACGTGACTTGTGCAGCCTCGCTTCTCCCGCGACGCTAGCGTGGGGGCCGCGATGGAGAGCATGTGTTGAGGGAGGTTTTAGGACGTCACCTGGTTGACCTGGGCTTCCATCTAGGAGGTGGTGGTGCCGTGTAAGACCCATCCAGCTGGAGGAAGGGCGGCGGGGATCCCTCCGTGGGACATCTTGGGAGACGAGGGGAGGAGGGTTATTCCCCGGAGAAGTCCAGATCTCCCTCTTTTGTGAGTGCTTTTTTCCACCATTTCCCTCGGGGTGCAGATCCTACAAGTGATTCCTCCAACTCCTGCCTCTGAGCCCCCAACGCTCGCCTCCACCTGCAGCGGGTGCCCTTCCTAAGCCGCTCACTCCTGCAGCGGAGGTCCCTGCGGCTTGAGTTCTCCCCCTACCCACGTACCAGGAGATGACACCCACGTTTTCCTCAAGTGCCAGCGCCCATTCCCAACCTCTGGCTCACCCCATCCATCCCTCAGGCTATGTAGAAATTGTGCAACCACCACTGCTGGGGAGAAAATATGGTGTCCGCACCATGACCACGACCAGAAATGATCTTTAGAAAAGAGTGTGGAGAAACTGACTCTGTGCCTGCTGGGTAGGTGCCCAACGGTAGCATTGTAAGCTTCGGAGGAAAAAGGGCCTTTGGTGGAAAAGATACAAGGCTTTTCTCCTAAAGATCTGACCCTCAACCCCTGAATAAAAAAAACAAACAGAAATAAAAGACAGTCAGATAGTTTGGATCATGCTTATATCTCAAATCATTGAAACAGAAGTCTGAGAGGGTTATATTTTTGTATGTATTTTTATTTTTAAAAATATATATTTTATTGATTTTTCACAGAGAGGAAGGGAGAGGGATAGAGAGCTAGAAACATCAATGAGAGAGAAACATCAATCAGCTGCCTCCTGCACACCTCCCACTGGGGATGTGCCCACAACCAAGGTACATGCCCTTGACCGGAATCGAACCTGGGACCCTTCAGTCCGCAGGCTGTTGCTCTATCCACTGAGCAAACCAGTCAGGGCTTTTGTATGTATTTTTAAATGAAATTTTTAACATGAAACATTAAATTGTGCCAGCAATTTAGGAAGATGGTTTTTCCTTTTAGGCCTTCACCATCGGTTTGAATGTTTGTACCAATGTTTACATTTGATATATATGAAGAAAATTGAGGAAGGCAAATAATTTAACATTTTTCTCAGAAGGTTAACACAGCCAAAAGATTAACTCTCCAAAGGCAGGGTTCTCTGTTCACTGTACATAGCAGGCACTTAAGAGGTGCTCAAAATTTTTTTTTGGTGAATTGAATTGAACAGAAGCAACATGTAAGTGACTGCCCTGATTAGGTAACACTGGAAATCCACTAATAACTCAAGTTGTGTGTGTTTTTTTTCACTTATTTTGGGCAAGGGGTCCCAGCACCTCCCCGCTCAAAATGTTAATGAAATACCAAAGAAAACAATGGCACTACTGGGACATGCCTGTTGAAATTCTTCCAATGCTATTCTGAAATGGTGACTCTTAACTGCTTCCTTTATCACAAACAATAGTGCTTGAATAAATCTTCATCTGATGGGTGAGTCACCTCCACTACCCCATTCCACTCTCACTTACTTTAAAAAATTTCCTTCAAAAAACAAGGCCCCCCACACACCCTTAGCAAGGTCCTTGAGTGGCAGGAAGCATTCCAAAAATGTGAAAGACAAGGATTCAGAGTTTCACTGTAAATACTTGTTCACAACCTCAGATTCTTACCTTTCGGTGGAAAAAAGTCACCACCCAGGAAAGCCCAGTTTACCGCTGAGCAGAGAGGAAATAACAGGTCAAAGGAAAGACAGCCTAGCCCCGCCAAGTGGCTGGGTTGGCTGGAGTGTGATCCAGTGCATCAAAGCATCAAAAGGTTTCAGGTTCGATCCCCAATCAGGACACATACCTACGTTTCAGATTCGATCCTTGGTCTGGGCACTTATGGGAGGCAACCAATTGATATCTCTCTTTCTCTCTCTCTCTCTCTCTCTCTCTCTCTCTCTCTCTCTCTCTCTCTCTCTCCCTCTCCCTCTCCCTCTCCCTCTCTCTCTCTCTTTCTCTCTCTCGCTCCCCTAAAAATCAATAACAAAAATATAGCCCTGGGTGAGGATTTTTTTTAAAAGAGAGTCTAAGTCTGGAGATTATTAGAAAAGACATATATTCTTCTCTGTGGAAGAATCTAGAAAAGATAAGAAGCCTTAGTAATGATGGTAACTCAAAAGGATTGTTCTAAAATATTTCAGATCCAGCTTTGTTGAAGTTTATTATCCTCACAATAGAATCAAGGTTGACGTAAAGGAAACTGAAACTCATCCATAGCATTCTGTTCTCTCTGTTTTTAAAGCATGCAATTATATATGGCTTTGCATCCCATAGAAATAGTACCTTATTACAAAATTTTTGCAGATATAAAGGGTCTTCAAATTTGCTGTTAATAATAATAATGATGACAAGTAGTAACTATGAAATACTTTGCAGTTTTTAAAGTGCTTTAGCAAATATATTTTGTTCTTTTGTCAGTTCTGTGGAATACATATTAATCCCATTTTATAGATGAGAAAACTGAGACACTGGTAGTCAAGTGAGTTGTCCAAGTTTATGGACATAGTTGTCCAAGTTTATTGACATAGCTATAGCGTGCCAGAGATTGCGTAGAAGCTAGCATATCAGAACTGTGTATCTGGGCATTGCATATGAATTATTAAAAAGTAATTCTGTTTACATGATGAAAAAAGTTCTGGAGATGGATGGTGGTGTTGGTTGCACAACAATGTAAATATACTTAATACAATTGAGCTGTACACTTAAAATGATAAGTTTTATGTTCTATTACCACAATTTAAAAAAATCTTTAAGTAACTTTGAGTTTAGACCTCTTGAATAGTAGAGTAGATGCCATCAGTTGGATTACACTCTGTGTTGTAAGCATATTGACCAATGTCCATGGCACACAGACACGTCCCCCTAGTAGACTATATCCTCTGCTACACTTGTATATTTCAGCTCCCTCCAGTTGTGGTGTATATTTATCAAGCCAGCTGTATTTGTTCCCAAATTTATTTATTCCAGTTATACTTACTATGCCTAATAAGTTCACTTATTATAATTAAGCATTACATAAACCAATTAAATGAGTGTGAAAAGAGAGCTGTTTCAGTGAAAACATTTTTTAAATGTCTGATTAAAAGCTAAAAATACTGTCATCAAAATATATGCGGGCAAAATAACAATAAAAAAAGTAGAGAAGAATGGAAATCATAAAAACCTTGAAATATTTCAAGCCCAGGTTGCTTTGCAAGTGTCTCTAAGTTCTTAATGAACCAAAAATAAAACAAAAGTGGGTGTCAGATCGCTGTGGCTTACCCGAAAAAGAGTGGTCTTTCACTTGGTAAATATGTTCAAAGAGACACTTTGTTTATCAACTGATTAGCAAGTTAATGTAAATTTATAAGTTTTGAGTAAAATAAAACTTCAAAGCATGTCTTTTTACAGTTATAAAGCTATCATTTTATTTTTCTTTTGAAATATGCTCCAAGGTTTAAGCCACAAACTGTTAGATATGACGCCAACACATGAGCAACAAACAAAAATAGGCAAATGGACGCCATCAAAATTTAAAATTTTTGTGCATCAAAAAAACAGTATCAAGGAAGTGAAAAGACAATCTACACAATAGGAGAAAATATTTGCAAATCATACATTTGATAAGGTTCTAGTATTCAGAATAAAGGACTCTTATACTCAACAACAAAAAAGACAACTCATTTCAAAAATGAGTAAGAGGCCTAGCCGGTTTGGCTCAGTGGATAGAGCGTTGGCCTGCAGACTGAAGGGTCCCAGGTTCGATTCCAGTCAAGGGCACATGCTCAATCCCCAGTAGGGGTGAGATATTCAAGAAGTAGCCAATGATTCTCTCTTATTGATGTTTCTATCTCTCTCTCCCTCTCCCTTCTTCTCTGAAATCAATAAAGTAATTTTTTTTTAAATGGTAAGAGGGTTGAATATAATTTTCTCCAAAGAAGATATACAAATAGCCAATAAACACATACAAATATGTTCAATATCATTAATTATTATGAAAATCAAAACCACTATGAGATACCACTTTATATTTACTAAGATAGATTTAATTTTTTTAAAAAAGGAAAGAGATCTGATTTGTGGTGGGGGAAAGGGGATTTGGATAAAGGTGGTCAAAAGGTACAAACTTCAGTTATAAGATAAATAAGCAGTAGGTATGTAATGTACAAGATGATGACACTAGCACTGCTGTGGGCTCTATATGAAAGTATGTTTAAAAGTAAACTCTAAAAGTTCTCCTCACAATGAAAAACATTTTTCCTAGGGGCCCAGTGCACAAAAATGTATGCACTCAGGGGAGGGGGTGGTCCCTCAGCCCGGCCTGTGCCCTCTTGCAGCCTGGGACCTCTCAGGGGATGTCCACCTGCTGGCAAGCCTGGCTAGCCTGGGTGAGGGGCTGATGGCTCTTTTCAGGCTGCACACAGCTCCCATTGACCCAAGGTCCCAGTGAGGCTGGCTGGAATCAGATTTCTGGGGTTTATTTACCTTCTATAATTGAAACTTTGTTGGCTTGAGTGGAGGCCACAGCCAGCATAGGCATGCAGTTTCCTCCATCACTGGCCTTCTCTTTGCTCTAGCTCCATGGCTGCCGGCCGCCATCTTGGCTGGGTTGATTTGCATATCATAGCTCTGATTGGCTGGTGGATGTGGCTTAGGTGTACCAGAGTGAGGGTTAATTTGCATATCAATCTTTTATTAGATTAGATGAGATGATAGATATTAAGTAAACTTATTGTATTAACCACTTTATGATATACAAAAGTCAAATAATTATGCTGTACACCTTAAACTGTATGTCAATTATATCTCAATAAACAGAGGGTGGGGGGGGATGGAATATAAGTATGGTGGGAATGTGGAGGAATTTGAGGCCTGGTACATTGCTGGTGGGCATGTGAAGTGGTGTAGCTACTGTGGAAAAATAGCTTGACAGCTCCTCAAAAGCTAAATATAGAATTATATGATGCAGCAATTCCAGATAAACTAGTATGGCATGCCTAAAGGAATGGAAAACAGGTACACAAGTAGATGTTCGCAGTGGCTTTATTCACAATAGCCAAAAGGTGGAAACAACTCAAATGTCCATCAATAGTTAATAGATAAACAAATGTGGTATATCCATATAATGCAATACTATTGAGCCATAAAGGAATCAAGCACTGATATGTGCTACTGTATATTAGCACGTTGTTCACTTAATGTAATATACTTAGCATATTTACACTTAGCATAATGAGAAAAAGCCCACACTACGGGGCACACATTATATGATTCTGTTTATATGAAATATCGAGAATAGGTAAATCCATAGGGATATAAAATAGATTGGTGGTTGCCAGGGGCTGGAGGGAGGGAAAGGAAAGAGTATTATTAAGTTTACTTAATTTAAATTTCAAATTTGATTGTTGGTTCAGTTATTAGAAAACTTTTAAGTATAGTTAAAACAACTAGGGTATTCAAATCTACTTGTTTTAACTGAATTTTATAAAATCTACATACATATCAGACTCAAAGACAGTTTAAAAAAGGAATGTAAAACATCTCAATTTTTAAAATATCACATGTTGTAATGATACTGTCTTGGATACAATGGATTAAACAAAACTTATTTTTAAAATTAATTCACCATTTATTTTTTCAAATATTACTATTGGAAAATTTTTAAATACACACATGGCTTACGTATTTCTTTGGACAACGCTGTCCCAGGCATTGACACGGGAGCCCAGGTAATGGGCATCCGCACGCTTTAGGCTCGGGGAAACTGAAGGAAAGCAACTTGGATCTGTAATGGGCCACAGAACAAGAACTTCAACATGAGGTCTCTCTGACTCCCAGGCCTCCTATGGTGCCTCCATCACAATGGCCTCGGTGTCTGTGGTGGCAGACCACGATGCTTTTCTGTGAGCAGAAGGCAGGCATGGCTAATATTTTCATGACTACGGTCATTCTTCTGAAAGTCCAAGGATGACCTTGGCAATGACAGGGTGCCATTGCCTCAAGATATACCACCTGCCACCCCCAACCTCCCAATCTGCCATAGTTTGCCAGCCTATATAAAGGATTCCAGAAGTGGGCTAGATTCATGCTTAGAATTCATTCAAGAAATTGCAGAAATTCATAGGCTGATGGGTGAGGGACAAAGAGAATCAGAGAAAAATCATTTCCCCACAGAGAAAAGTTTAAGATGTAGCTGTTTTGAGGAGAAAGTCTTCTGTCTGGATTAAATGGTTAGATCTTGCCCCCTAGTCCATACTTCCAATGTTGGGATATCATTTCCCATTCTATGCCCTCAGATACTGCATGGATGGGGATGCAGGGTCTACAGCATAAATGTGATGTCTCATTCTCAGAGGAGGACACATAATACAGAGGCTATCTGAACATTTGCCATGGAGGCAATGAAAATTCTTTTCTTGCTTGCTTCACCTGGTTGCTAGTCTGCTTTCTTCTCTTGGGTTTACACAGGGTTAGAGCAAGCAAGGTTTTAATTTTAATGATAATCCTTTCATTCAGTGGTTCTCAACCTTCTGGCCCTTTAAATACAGTTCCTTATGTTATGACTTAACCATAAAATTATTTTCATTGCTATTTCATAACTGTAATGTTGCTACTGTTATGAATTGTAATGTAAATATCTGATATGCAGGATGGTCTTAGGCGACCCTTGTGAAAAGTTCGGTCCACTGCCAAAGGGGTCACGACCCACAGGTGGAGAACTGCTGCTTTAATTTAAAACTGAGATTGAAGTCCTTAAAGAATCACACACACAAAAATGAGCAAATATTTGCTAAATTTCAGTTAATAAGCAATTTCCCCCAAATGAGATATGAGGTGTAATAATTATAATTGTTTCAACATTATTACGTTTTACTACTAACATACACTGAGTGGCCAGATTATTATGACCACTTGACGTTTGTAGTCAAATTAGCTATAATTACGTGCTGAAGTTGCTAGAGGGCCAGACCATTATAAATAGGGAAAAATAAGGAAGCAGGTTGTTTACCACGACAGTAGAAGTGATTTTTTTCTGAAGATATGGGTAAGCAATGCCATTTAACATCCTTTGAATGTGGCATACACACACACACACACACACACTGAGTGGCCAGATTATTATGACCACCTGACATTTGTGGGTAAATTAACTGTACACGACATTGTATGGGATATGGAAGCTGAAGGCCTGTTTGAACACCTTTGCTGTCTGCAGTTACCAAGATAAAATGTCTCCATTTTGCACAGGAACACAGGGATTGGACAGTGGAGCATTGTAAAAAAGTCATGTGGTGCTCGTATTGTGCAGGAGTGGTTTCAAGAACATGAGGAAGACTTTACTTGCTTAGATGGCCCCCACAATCACCATATCTCAATCCAACTGAGCATTTGTGGGACGAAGTTAAGAGCCATCAGGCAGCTGGTTCCACAACCATCTCACAGAACTGGACAGTGCTATTCATCAGGCATGGTGTCAGATTCCTCACATCACCTTTCAACACTTGGTGGAGTCAATGCCAATAAGAATTGCTGCAGTACTGAAGGCAAAAGGTGGCCCAACGAAGTGCTGATGGGGTGGTCATAATAATCTAGCCACTTTGTGTGTGTGTATATATATATATATATATATATATATATATATATATATACACACACACACACACACAAATACACACTAGAGGCCCGGTGCACAAAAATTTGTGCACTTGGCGGTGTCCCTCAGCCCAGCCTGTGCCCTCTCAAAGTCTGGGACCCCTCAGGGAATGTCCACCTGCTGGCATGCCTGTCCAGCCTGGGTGAGGGGCAGAGGGCCATTTCAGGCTGCCCACAGCCCCTTCAGGGTTTGGGTCCCTACTGGGATGCCTGGCTGGAAGCAGGTGTCTGGGATTTATTTAACTTCTATAATTGAAACTCTGTTGCCTTGTGTTCCTCCTTCACCCTGCCCCACCCCTCGAAGCCTGAGTTGCCCCTGGCAACCCAAGATCCCAGCCCAGGTATCTGTGATTTGTTCATCTTCTATAACTGAAACTTTGTAGCCTTGAGTAGAGCTCAGGGCCCACAGGGCCCTGGCTTCCTCCATTGCCTGGGGCAACTCCAGCTCTGTGGCCGCAGCTCTCTTAGTTGAGTTAATTTGCATATTCGCTCTTGATTGGTTGATGGGCATGGCTTGTGGGTGTAATGGAGTGAGGGTCAAATTGCATATTACTCTTTTATTAGATTAGATATCTCGTGTTCAAAGGCTGTTAAATAACATTGTTTGCCCGTATCTTCAGTAAAAAAAAAAAATCACTTCTACTGTCGTGGTAAAAAACTTGCTTCCCTATTTATAATGGTCTGGCCCTCTAGCAACTTCAGTGTGAAATTGTAGCTAATTTGCCTACAAATGTCAGGTGGTCATAATAAACTGGCCACTCAGTGTATATTTCTAGACACCATGCTAAGCACTTTACGTGTCCAGCAGGCCCTCAAGTAACGTTGTTTCATTCAATGTCATTTTATTATAATGTTGATGAACATTACTGCTGTTCACAGCAATTAGCCTGTGATAAAATTGGCTTCCTTTTACCTCTTTTTGCCACAGTTCCAAGAATGTTATTAAGTGAGGACTTACTGTACTCATCTAATCCTCACAACTCCTCTTTGTGGTGCTTACTAATATTATTCCCATTTTTCCGAAGAGGAAACTGAGGCACAAAGAGGTTGGGTTAATTGCCTGCGGTTGAACAACTAATATGTGATGAAAACTGAATTCAAACCCAGGTCCATCTGTCACTAAAACTGTTTCCAAAAGTTTGAAAAGGGAAAGTAGGATCTCAGACATTTTATTACTAGTTTTGGAAACAAGCATATGACTCCAAATATGTGGTCAAAGTCATACTTAAAAAAAAAAAATTGGCATCGTTTTAATAAAACTTTAAAAATATGTTTTTTAGATGAAGGCTGAAAGGATGGATCTAAGTTTTAAAAAATTTTAAACACCTGGATTCCTATGCGCTTATGTTTCAAAGTTCACCCAACTTGAAAGTCATCCGCCCCTTAGTAAGTGCTGCCAATATGGAATAAGAAAAAAAAAAGTACTTTAAACAGAAAATCCCCGTGTTTGGTGAACAGAGCAGTATTGTTGTTTGTTTTTTGAAGGGGACAGGAGACGGGGGTAGAGGTGGGATATTTGTTTTTATGAGATCCGCTTTGAAAAGCCCTTCTGAGGCCTTCCCAGGAGCAGCCAAGTAGACGTGCTGGGGTTTGATGCAATACATGCTGGGTAAGTATGGGCCTGGCTCAGCTGCAAGTCATTTACACTCTCAGGATCCTCTCCAAAGAGAACCTTGGACCAAAGCAAGCTGAGAAAACCATGCACTGGAGTTCTAATTGCTATGGGACTCTCTGGCAGGAACAAAGCATATATGTATATATAGATCTAAGTTTCTTGAGGTGGTGGGCTAACTGAATTTGAGAAGAACCTGGGGCTTCACCCATTTAGTGGGAATGGGAGAATTTATGCTAGCTGAGGAGTAGATTCCATGGGCAGGTTAGGAAAGTCATCTGATAGCTTTCTCTGAATTGTGTCTTAAGTGTTATCACATAGGCACTGCTCTCTTTCACCATCCATAAGAGAAGATTAGCGCTTTCTCTGCCATTTCTCTATTAATTTGCCCTCCAAGAGGATACCAGGTTTCAATAAGCTGATTGTTTCCTCTTTCACAACCTAATTCTCCCAGATTCTCCAGAAAGAACCGGGGTTGCTGACACTGTGGCCCTTAGACTTCACACGATCACCAGCTACATCCCAGATAGAGGCGGACCTCTAGCTTCTGAACGACCTGCATCAGGTGGCGTGAACTGGAAAATCAGCGTGGCCGGCCTCTGAAGAAAACTCAGGAGTATCTCAGCTGCCAAGTTTCACCTTTCCAAGGACAGGTTTGCCACACGGGTTCACACCCCACGAAGCTGCAGCAATAAAATAGTAAATCATTCCTTAGTTCTTCCCGACCCCACTGAAAACTGAAAATAAACAAGATAAACATTTGTTTTTGTTAAAAATACTCATCGTCACCACCAGAGGTTTCACTTTTAAATTTAGCTTTTTCTTTGAGTAGACAATATATTCACATTAAATGCATTCACATATTGATTTTAAAAAATCAAAACAGTATTAAAAGGCTTGCATTGAAATTCTCACTCTCACCCAATGCCCATTCACCCCGTCCCTCACCCCAATTCTTTATAAATGAATACTTAAAAAAAATTTTTAGGAGAATTTTTATTACTTTTATGTATAGAAAACTCAACTGTGCACACATAGCCCAGCTTAGGGGCCAGCTCCTTGGCCTTGTCCAGCTTGGCAATGCGAGCCACCGACTTTGGTCCCAGGATGTTGCCTCCCCAGGGGCGGCGGATCTCGTCTTACCTGTCGTTGTAGTTGGTGCGGATGGCCTCCACCAGCTTGGCCAGCGCTCCCTTGTCTTCCGAGTTAACCTGTGTGAAGGCGAAGGTGGTGCAGGTCTTCCTGTGGACGAGGCGCCCCAGCCTGGCCTTGCCCTTAAGGATGCAGTAGGGGACCCCCATCTCCCGGCACAGGGCGGGCAGGAAGACCACCAGCTCGGTGGGGCCCACGTGGTGTGCCATCACCACCAGCTGGGCCTTCTTGTTCTCCACCAGGGTGGTGACCGTGTTCACCCCTGCTCGGAGGACAGGCGGCCTCTTGGTGGGAACAGCCCCTTTGCCGGCAACTTTTTTCTCAGCCCGAGCCAGCAACCTCTGCTTCTTCTCTGGCTTGGTCTCGGGCCTGTACTTGTGGGCCAGCTCCAGCAGCTGAGTTGCTGTCTGGTGGTCCAAGGCCTGGGTGAACTGGTTAATGGCAGGCGGCACTTTGAGCCGCTGGTAGAGAATAGCCCTTTGCCGCTGCAGCCGGAGGAGGTAGCGGGGCCACTTGACAAAGCGGGTGAGGTCCCTTTTGGGCTGATGTCCTGTCCGATGCCGAAGTTCTTGGGCCTCTTCTCGAACAGGGGGTTGACCCCCTTCTTGGTCTCCTGCTTCTTCACGATGGCAGGGGCCAGCGCCACCTTCTTCCCCTTCGGCATCTTGGGCGACAGGAGGAGAGAAATTTAAAAATTTTAATATATTCTTTCGGGATAACTTCTCAATGTCTCCTTAGACATATATAAACAAAATCAAATATATATTCTTATTACTTGTCTCCCTTTATTATTATACAACAGGTAACACACTACAAACAGTTCTGAGCCTTGCTCCCCGCCTCCCAATTCAATAAATCCTAGAGATCTTTCCTAATTACTTCCTGAGGACTCGGCAGAAAAGAAGTTATCTAAAGTACTACATCTCAGAAAACTGGTGTGTTCTGTTCTCTTTTATTGTCTTTGTTTGCTTTAGTGTCAAATAGAAAAGCCTGGTTTTATTTCTGAAATAGAAATCTCCCAATTTCTATTCTAGTTCTTTCACACACCAAGGTAAAGATGTTGGGAACAACAATATGTATATTGCATGCTTGTCTAGGTTATGCCTTTGAACTTCATTGATAATTAACTGGTGGTTTAATACATAATACACTGGTGCTATCATAGCATATAAAAGAGAGTATGTACAAAAATAATACCTTCGTCCCTCCCTCCAAAAATCTTCATGAAATATAAAATGGTGTGGCCGAACCAAGTAAAACTTTTGTTCAGAAAGGATTGGGCACACCTTAAACACTGGGTGAAGATAAACTCCATTGACTGGCTACAAATTCTGCCCGTCCAAGGTCATTTTTGTAGTTGTTATTACATTTGATAAGTTGGGTGGAGCTTTCTTTTCAATTCTAGGAGTATTTTAAGAATTTTTATTTTATTTTATTTTATTTTATTTTATTTTATTGCTTATGTAAGTACTTTTCTTTTTTTAAATTTTGTTTTATTGCTTAAAGTATTACAAAGAGTGTTAAATAAGTCTCCATTTTTCCCCTTGACCTTCTCTCCTCCTCCCCTACCCCCCAGTGTCTTGTGTCCATTGATTATACTTATATGCATGCATACAAGTCCTTCAGTTGATCTCTTAACTCCCCCACAACCCTCCTGAGCCTTCCATCTGTAGTTTGACAGTCTGTTCAATGCTGTTCTGCCTCTGTATCTGTTTATGTTCATCAATTTATAATTATCTTTATTATCCACAAATAAATGAGATTATGTGGTATTTTTCTTTCATTGACTGGCTTATTTCACTTAGCATAATGCTCTCCAGTTCCATCCATGCTGCTGCAAATGTTTAGAATTCCTTTTTTTTACAGCAGCATAGTATTCCATTGTGTAGATGTACCACAGTTTTCTAATCCATTCATCTGCTGATGGGCATTTAGGGTATTTTAAGAATTTTTGAGAGGATTATTGGAATGGCTAGAAATGCTATTGGTGATGGTTTTATTGCCCCAGATGATGAACAAGTGTAGGAATGAAAGGGCTTCTTAATAGTGCTCATTCTATTAAGCTCAGTGGTTGAGCATTGACCTATGAACCAGGAGGTCATGGTTTGATGCCAGGTCAGGGTACATGCTCAGGTTGTGGGCTTGATCCCCAGTGTGGAGGAGATAGACAATCAATGACTCTCATCATTGGTATTTCTATCTCTCTCCCACCCCCTCACTCTTCCACTTAAATCAATTAAAATGTAAAAATAAAAATATTTTTTAAAATAATGCTCATTCTTATTTAGAGAGCTGAGGTATATACAACTCCAAATTCTTGCAAGAACTTGAAGAATTGCAAGTAATAGAGTTATTTCCTTGTTTTAGAGATGTTTGACAGTGATCTCTTCAGATATAAGACAGGATTGACTGTTGGATGGTTTTCCTAAGAATTTTTTTGTAATAAAGTAGTTTTCTGCTGCTGTTACTGTTATTAAAACTTGATTTTAATCATTCAAAGCTTGAATGAAGTCCAGGGTCCTTATTTCACCATTGCATTATGACTGGAAGGTACAACATTTAGGATAGTCATCCGGTTATTTTTGCCCTAACTCTATAGTAAGAGGAACCCAAAGAAAAAAATACAAATAAAAAGATGCATTCATTCAAATATTTCTTGGGCTAAAATAAACAACATATAATGATGCAAATGCTAGTGAAACAGACTGGAAAATAGAACTTCAGAGGAAAACTGAGGATGATGCTAATTGCAACCAACTACAGAGCTGTCTCTATCCTAATTAACCATCAGTATAAATACCTTCTTTCTTTGGACACCATATAACATATACATGTGCACTGGAACATTTTGCAAGCATAGGCAATTGGGATCCCCAACCTATGAAACAGTGAAAAGGCTCTCATCTTAGACACCAGACGAACTGGAATTCTGTACCACTTTGGTGGTTTTTTTGGTTATCAAGGTGGGTCAAAACCTGGGGTGAGAGGCAACCTGAGATGAGTGTCCTGAATTGTGACTTTGGCACCACCCTCCCTGTGAGCTCAGACAAATGACTTCATCTCTTGTGTTGTTTTATCTCCCAATTTCTATTCTTGTTCTTTTATTTCCAGAGGTACATGTCATCTGAGGCCTCAGGCATTTTGCATAGTAAATCAGGAGCAAATCCAGGAGGGAGAACGACACAGAGAGACAAGTACCCAGATAGGAACACTAAGTTTCTACGTAGACTTTGTATTAGGTTTTATTACCGGTGTTTCATGTGTTAGACCATTTCTTACACATTCAGACATTTTCTTCCAGCCCTTGGAAAACTGAAGTCTCCATGAAACATTCCATGAATGATCATCAGTGTTACTAATACGTTCGTCTAAAATAACTGGGATCTATTTATAAACCACAGGCAATTGTTCTTGCTCAGGACACAGTCTGAATAAGTAATTTGAAGAATGGAAAACACTGTCAGTCGCTCATGTGTTTTCTTTGTTTACTCTTTTCCAAACTGGCCTTGAAAGTTCCAGATCTTTGTTCATGCTGTTATTCTCTCAGCTTGGAATAACCTCTCGCCTTCTTCAAATCTTCTCCACCTTTAAGGTTCAGCTCAAATACCACTTTTTTTTCGGGGGGGGGATTGGAAATGTCTTTACTTTTTACAGTATCCCCGAAATCCAGGAATCTCTTTATTTCTCACAATTGTGAGTCACTTGTAGCCCCTAACACATCACTTAAATCCTACCCTATACTGTTCGCTCCTTTTCACCATTACATAAACCTGGATTTCCAGAGAGACTTCAAACTCCTACATGAATAATCAAGATAGCATCCAACACAGCTAAAAACATGGACAGCGCTTCGTGTTATTGATATAAGCTGGTGATTTTCAAATGACCTAAAGCCAAATGAAAGAAAATCATAGAAACCCAATGTGCAAAATTAACAGAAGTTGACCTACTGTGGCAGAAGTTGGGGTAAAGGTCTGTAAACTGACATCCTGCCAGCTCGACCCCACTCTCTACTCATCTCTCTGAGCAAGCTCTGGAGCACCCCTAGGGCTTCTTTTCCCTCTGCCCCGTTAGTGCCCAGTGTTCTCAGACTTCCTTGCTAGGAACCTAGTCATCCCCAGTACCTGAGCTGCCTCATCCTATCTCCTCAGGGCATAAGCATACCTGTATTTAAGCTGAGCTGCTGGGTCTCTCCAGTGTAAATGTTACCTACCTTCCCCCAAATGTGTGTATCCCCACAGAGTTTTTCTAAGAGCTCACATTGACCTGACTGACCCATGCATCTCCGCCTCATCAGTTGGAGAACTCAGTGTGGCTGATGATGAAGCAGTCCTTTTGGCCATATTCCCCCATTCCTACTGAGCTAGCATATTTTAGTAGGAATGGCTGCATGTTCGAAATTCTCGTGTTTCTGTCAACTCAAACAAACATATTCTCCCGATAAACAAATTCTATTCACCTTCATACTCTCAGTTAATTACAAGGAAACAAAATAAAGTTTTTGGTAGTACTTCGTGGCATAAGACATCCCATTTCAGAGCAGCAGAAACAGAATAAGAGAGGCTATATCATCCACTTTTTAACCCTGGCACCACGCCAACCTCCAGCACTGGATTTCATTTTTCCAACATTAACCACTTGGCTGCCTATTCTTCTGGCTTCATGCTTGCATTATATATATATAT
>PVJC01006724.1:32017-54028 GCA_004026665.1 Murina feae | reverse complement strand
CTGCCCACAGCTCCCATTGACCCAACGTCCCAGCAAGGCTGGCTGGACGCAGGTTTCTGGGGTTTGTTTATCTTCTATAATTGATGCTGTTCCTTTAAGGCGAGGCCTTTTACTAACGAAGCCTCCTCTCTGCCTCACCTCGCAGCTTCTATAATGAAACAATGTTATACTCTTAGACTCAGGCCCGGCTTCAGCTCCGAGGATTCTATGATTTATACATTGTTGCAAATATGTTGTAAATGTGTGTTTTGCTTTCAGTCAAGGCTAAGTGAGTCAGTGCACAGGCAGTTTCACTTTCGCTCCTGCTGTGATGGAAGCTGCCCTTTACTCCGTGAGTGGCGGCCGCCATGTTGGCTGGGTTAATTTGCATACAGTCGCTCTGATTGGCTGTTGGGCGTTCCGAAGAAACAGTTAATTTTACTATTCCGCTTCTATTAGTTTAGATATGTAAATTATTTAAAATAACTTAAGTATTAACTAGAATATAAATAACTGAATTAATATATACAAATATAGAAATTGAAATTTGGATGTAGTTTTCTTTATGCTAAATAGCAAACCAAAGCCTGTTTGCTCTTTGATATGTGACTAAATTTAGGACAATTTTCAGCAGTTTGTTCTAGAAACAAAAAGTTATACTTAATGTGAAATACATTTAATCATCCTATATAATAAAGAGGGAATATGCAAATTGACCATCACTCCACCACAAAAGATAGCAGTGCCCACAGCAGAGTAACACAAGATGGCTGCACCCACAGTGGAGGCTGAGTTCCTGTAATAAGCCTTAACAAGCAATCAACCCTCCCCTGTGGGACTTGACAGAGGACCTCTCAGACTGCACCCCCACCTTGTTGCCAAGCCGGGGGACCTCAGGCCATGCCCCCTACCCAGTGGGGCTTTATGAGGGATCTCAAGGTGTGCTTCCCACCTGGTAGGGCTTCATGGGGGACCTCAGGCCACGCTCCTGCCTGGCAGGGTTGATGGGAGACCTCAGGCCATGCCCCCTGCCCTGGCACCAGGCCAGGGGAACTGAGACTGCAACTTCAAACCGGGCTGGGGAACCTGAGGCTGCATCCCCCACCTGGTGGGGCTTGACAAGGAACCTCAAGCCACACCCCTTCCCAGAGGGGATTGACAGGGGATCTCAAGATGTGCCCCTCCGCCCTGGTGCTGGGCTAGGAGATCTCAGGCTGTGTCCCCCATCCCAGCGGGGCTTGACAAGGGTGGGACCGGCCAGGTTTAAACCTGGGTCTGGGTCTGGGTCTGGCACGATTTTGAGGACCATGTGGATGGGCAGGGACTTGACTCAGTCCCATGTTGCACCCAGACTCTGACAGGGAGAAGATTTTCATATACATTTTACTAATTTCCTTTCATCTCTGACACTTCTATTATAGAGAAAGGGCAAATAGCAATATTAAAATATTTCCTCTAATTAATCACCTTTTAATGTGCACAAATTTCGTGCACCAGGCCATTAGTATAATAATAAAAGTGTGATATGCAAATCGATGGAACAGCAGAAGGACCATCCAGAAGGCTGGGAAGGCAGGAGGCAGGCAGGAGGCAGTCGGGGCTGGGAGGGCAGGAGGCGGGTGGGAGGCAGTCGGGGCCAAGAGGGTAGGAAGTGATTGGGAGGCAGTCAGGGGTGGAAGGGGGTGTTGGGAGGGTGGGAGGTGGGCAGTAGGCAGCTGGGCCCAGAGGGCGGAAGGCAGCCAGAGGTAGGAACCTGAGAGGAAGCACGGGCTGTGAGGGTCCCTGCAGCTGGGGCTAGGAAGGCCTTCCGCTGCATGAATTTCATGCATCAGACCTCTAGTTTTTGCATAACTAGAGGTAATATAAATAAGTCTGAATAGAAATCAGTCTCCAGTAGCAGCAGCCTTTTTGATCCTCACCCAAGGATATGGTTGGTCGTTTGTTTTCTTTAATTGATTTTAGAGGAAGGGAAAGAGAGAGAAACATCAACATGAGAGATCTAAGAGAGAAACATAGCTCCGTTGCCTCCTGCATGTGCTCAGTCTGGGGACTGAACCTGCAACCCGGTTATGTGCCGTAACTGGGAATTGAACCTGCATCCTTCTGGTGTACAGGATGACACTCCAACCAACTGAGCCACTCGACCAGGGCAAAGAGCTTTTTTGAAATGATGCCCTTTGAAGCCAGTCAGGTATATTCCCCAATAAGCCTCTAGCATACCCCTACTCCCAAAGGTACACAGGTAAGCACTGTGCATAGATCATATAAAACCCTATCCCTATCCTAAAAGTTCACTTATTAGCTTATTATTTGGGAATTATCTCACCACTACCCACTCTCCCGCCTCTGCCCCGATCTCAGGTACACTAGAATAATAGGTGTGCTATTTTTAATCAGTATAACACTGTGTCACTATAATATGAGTTTATGGCTGGGTACAAAGGTGAAGTACAAATATGGAGTGGACACTGTTCATAAGAAACTGTCTTCCTTTCACAATCTTTGTTGGTGTTTATTCTAATAAGACTAATGACCAGAGACATCAACACATCATTCAATCCCAGAAATTGCTTTCCTAAAAATAATTCTTTTATTTTAGTTTTAAAAACTTTTATACTATTAAGACAGTACATTTCAAATTATATATTGACAAGAAGTCAAAATACTCAGCTATCACAATGATGTAAAGCAGGAGTGGGGAACCTTTGTTCTGCCAAGGGTCATTTGGATATTTGTAACATCATTCCTGGGCCAAACAAAATTATCAACTTAAAAATCAGCCTGCTATATTTGGTCAAACATTTAATTAACTCATCCCTAATGCCTTGGTAGGGACAGACGGAATGATTTCATGGGCCTTATAGGGGCCGAGGGCCAGATGTTCTCCATCCCTGATGTAAAATTAACAATTAAGCAAAGACTTCCATGTGCTCCGGGCTTCCCTATTATATGCACATTCCTATTTTCAATTTGAGGTGGGTAAAGGACAAACAAAGATCTTATAGGCATCAAGACTTACTCAGAGAACAGACGTGTAAGACATACAGCTCTAACACCAATATTCACAAGTCTACAAAATTGCTTTAAAACATTGAAATACAACAGCATCATTAACCAATCTTAAAAACTGTAGTCTACCAGCAGAGTGGTTGTTCATGTTTTGAGCTTTAAAAATACTTATTAGAACAGAATTTGAGGATCATAGGCCAGGGAAACGTTTCATTCCAAACTTTTTAGATATACATGATTGTTTCTGAACAGTTTCAGAGGTGAGTCACAACGTAAGAATTATAAATCTGGAGTACTATAAAAATAAAAATACAGCCAGCCGGTGTGGCTCAGCAGTTGAGATCGACCTATGAGCCAGAAGGTCATGGTTTAATTTCCAGTCATGGCACACACCTGGGTTGTGGGCTTGATGCCCAATGGGGAATGTGCAAGAGGCAGCCAATAAATAATACTCTCTCATCATTGATATTTCTATCCTTTCTTCCTCTTCCTTCCTCTCTGAAATCAATAAAAATATATTTTAAAGAAATACAGCATTTTCTACTCTCCGAATTAAAAGTGAGGGAATGAACAATCATTTAGAAATAATCTGAGAATATTCATTATACTCTAAATAGAAGTGGTAACAATGGAAGACTAGCCTGTTGGCATATTGCAAAATTACCCTCTATTTAGAACTGAGCAGGAGCTTTTGGATTTCTAGCATCAAACTACTGTTAGACGAAATCTAATATAATAAAAGAGCAATATGCAAATTGACCATTACCCAAGACAGCTAAGCCACGCCCACCAGCCAAGCCACGCCTCCCAGCCAACCAGAGCGGCTGCATGCAAATTAGCCCAGCCAAGATGGAGGCCAGTAGCCACGGAGCTAGAGCAAACCAGAGGCTTCTGTTGCAACTGCCTGCCTAGGCTGGCTGAGCCTCTGCTCACGGCCACGCACACCAGCCAATCAGAGCGGTTGTATGCAAATTAACCCAGCCAAGATGGAGGCTGGCAGGGCGGCTCTGCACTGGGAGCCTCTGCAGCTGGCATAGCTGTGCCAGGTGTGTCAGCTCAGTGGGGGTGGGTCCAGCCTGGCGCCTCCTCGGGGCATCCAGGAACTCCTGTCCTGGATCCAAAGCCTGGCTCTGCCCCGGGGGCCTCCACAGGGTGTGCAGGAGAGTCTGCTGCACAGTGCGGAACATCCAAAGCCAGTCTGCTGCCCGGCTCCACCCCAGGTGTGTTTGCTCAGCAGCAGGGCCCCACCGAAGGATCCTGCACCAGCGTCCGCCCCTGGCTCGCCACCCAGCTCTGTGCCAGGTGTGTCCCCTCAGCAGTGGGGGCCCACCAGGCATGTGTGATCGTGGGCCCTCCGGTGGGAAGCGTCCAGGCCTGCACTCACCAGCCCTCCCACCCCCCAGTGCACGAACCCTGAAGGGGCTGTGGGCAGCCTGAAAATGGCCCTCAGCCCCTCACCCAGGCTGGCCAGGCATGACAGCATGTGGACATCCCCCCCTCCCCCCGAGGTGTCCCAGACTGCAAGAGGGCACAGGCCAGGCTGAGGGACCCCCACCCCCCGAGTGCACAAATCTTTTGTGCACCGGGCCCCTAGTAGCAAATAAAAGTAGATATTAAACTTGTCTATACAATATGTTATACAGAATGACCTAGGAGTCACAAAATATTAATAAGTTGCTGACTTAATAAGGCTATTCATTTAAAAATAAGCATCCATTATTTTATGTAGAATACTGATGCCCCCATTCAACAGTAATGTAATTACAGAATAATATACTTGCAGAATATTCCAAAATATGCCCTATTGATGAAGACTCCCACAGTTATTAAGTTTGGGAACAGAGCACTGGAAATTCATGTTCATTAGCACATTGCAGATTTTGAGAAGTCCTGCAGTAAAAAACCCATTTAACATAATTTAAACCAGTGTTTCTCAAACATAACTAACAGGGCATTTTATTCTCAAGATGAGTTATTAACACAGTTAAAGAAACACTAATACATACACATATGTAATCACCATCTCTAAAAGTTTAGAGCACATTCTGTCCATAAATATGTACAGATTCTATAAATATTCTGAATTCTTTGTAGGTTGCTGCTTAAGTTATAATTTTCTTTCCTAGGTGTTTAATTTGAGGGAAAAAAGTGATTCACTTGAGAGAGCAATTTCTGGAGATAAGTTTATAGGAGGGACTGTCACTCTTTGGTCTGTATGGGAAGAGGCACTCTATAGTCACCCTCTATTCAATACTCTTGTTAAAAACCTTGCCATCATTTTTGATCCTTCCTTCTCACTCATTACCCCAGTCCACTACCTGGACTTATTGACTGTACCTTTCTACACTGTTCTCCAGGCCATTTCAATCTTTCCTTCCCCAATACCACTGTTCTAGTTCAAGACACCATTAGTGTTAGCCGGGGAGATTAAATAACTTTCCAAGTGGTTTTCCTAAATCCATTATTTATCCCATACATTGCAACCAAAATAGCCTGTTAACATTTAGGAATGTTTTCTACATACTTAGAATACATCTATACTAATACAGCAAAAAGAGTGGCAAAATTATCAATCATATATATACAAATCAAGAAATAAAATATTTCTAAGACATCTGTGATCCTATTCCTTATTCCAGAGGTAAGCATTATCTGAATTTTTATGAGTATTATCTCTTCTCCCTCCTCCCCCCCCACCCCATCTCCCTTCCCTTTCTTCCCCTCTCTTCTCCTTTCCTCCTTTCTTTCTTTGTTAATTTTCACCTGGGGATATTTTTTCCATTGATTTTTAGAGAATGGAAAGGAGAGAAGGAAAGGGACAGGGACAGAGGGAAAGAAACATTGATGTGAGAGAGACACATTGATTGCCTCCCACATGTGCCCCAACTGGGGCTGGGGATGGAACCTGCAACCCAGTTACATGCCCATGACTGGAAATGGAATCCACCACCTTTGCATGCATGGGGTGAGGCTCTAATCACTGAGCACACCACCCAGGGCTTTCCATACTATTTTCCATAGTGGCTGCACTAATTTACAATCCTACTAACAATGTCTGAGGGTTCCTTTTTCTACACATCCTCACCAGCACTTATTTATTTATTTATTAATGAGTCATTCTGGTAGATGTGAGGTGATATTTCATTGTGGTTTTAATGTGCATTTCCCTGATGACTAGTGATGTTGAGCACCTTTTTATATGTCTAATGGCCAACTGTATTTTCTCTTTAGAGAAATGTCTATTCAGGTTCTCTGTCCATTTTTAATTGAATTATTTGTTGTTGTTTTTGTGTATGAATTCCTTGTATATTTTGGATACTACCTCCTCATCAGATGTATTGCTTGTAAATGTCTTATCCCATTTAGTAGATTGCCTTTTCATTTTGTTGATTTTTTGCTGTGCAAACACTTCTTAGTTTTGCTGTGCAAGCACTTCTTAGTTTGACACAATCCCATTTGTTTATTTTCACTTTTGTTGCCCTTGCCCAAGAAGACATATCAAAAGATATCGCCAAGAACAATGTTAAATCTTTTACTGCTTTTTTCTTCTAAGAGTTTTATGGTTTCAGGTCTCACATTTAAGATTTAATCCATTTTGAGCTTATTTTTATATATAGTATAAGAAAGTGATCCAATTTCTTTTTTTTTTTTTTTTGCATATATCTATTGTTTCCTCAAAAATCACTTATTGAAGAGACTATCTTTGCCCCATTGTATAGACTTGTTTCCTTTGTCATGCATTAATTGACCATAGAATTTATTTCTGGGCTCTCAATTCTATTCCATTGATCTACATATCTGATTTTATGCCAGTACCATGCTGTTTCGATTATTATAGCTTTGTAATATACTCTGAAATCAGGGAGCATGATTGATAGTTTCCATTTTGTTTTTATTCAAGATTTCACTGGCTATTGAAGTTTTTTGTGGTTTCATATATATTTTAGGATTAGTTGTTCTAATTCTAAGAAGAATGTCTTTGATATTTTAATAAGGATTATACTGAATCTGTAGATTGCTTTAGGTAATAAGGACATTTTAACAATTTTAATCCTTCTAATCAAAGAGCAAGGTATAAGCTTCCATTTATTTGCGTCTTCTTCAATTTATTTTTACAATGTCTTACAATTTTCACATTACAAGTCTTTCTCACCTTTTTGGTTAAATTTATTCTTAGGTAATATATGCTTTCTGGGGCAACTGTAAATAGAATTATTTTTTTAATTTCTCCTGATCATTATTGGTATATAGAAACATAGTAGATTTCTGTAACCTACAATTTTACTGAATCCATTTATTAGTTCTAGTAGATTTTTGGTGGTGTTCTAAGGGTTTCCTATCTATAGTATGATGTCTTCTGCAAATATGAGAGTTGTACTTTTTCCTTTCCAATCTGGATGCCTTTTAATTCTTTTCCTTCTCTGACTGGTATGGCTAGGATTTCTAATACTATATTGAACAGAAGTGGTGAGAATGAGCATCATTGTCTTGTTCTTAATCTTAGAGGCAAAGCTTTCAACTTTTCACCATTGAGTATGATATTAGCTGTGGGCTTCCCATACATAACATTAACTTGTTGAGATATGATACTTCTATATACATTTTGTTGAGATTATTTTTATAAAAGAATGTTGGATTTTGTTAAATACTTTTTTCTGAATCTATTGAGATGATTATATGGTTTTCCCTTTATTTTGTTAATGTGGTGTATCACATTATTGATTTATAAATGTTGAACCATCCTTATATCCCTGAGATGTATTCTACTACATCATGATGTATAATCCATTTAATGTATTGTTAAATTTGATTTCTTAATATATGGTTGAGAATTTTTGTATTTGTGGTCATCAAAGATATTGGCCTATAAATTTTTTTTCTTAATTTTTGTAATTGCTTTGTTTGGCTTTGGTATTAAGGTAACACTGACTTTGTAGAATGAGTTTGTGTTTCTTCTTTTTCAATATTTTGATATAGTTTAAGAAAAGGCATTAGTTCTTTTTGAATGTTTGGTAGAATTCACCTGAGAAGTTATCTAGTTCTGGATTTTAATTTGTTGGAAGTTTCTGATTACCACTTCAATTTTATTACTAATAGTCTGTTTAGATTTTCTATGTCTAACTAATTCAGTCTTGGAAGGTTATATACTTCTAGAAATTTATATATTTCTTTTAGGTTGTCAAATTTGTATCTCTATGGTATCAGTTATAACTCCCTCATTTATGATTGCATTTGCATGCACCTGGGTTGCAGGCTTGATCTCTAGCCCTGGCTGGGACAAGTGTGGGAGGCAGCCAACCAATGTGTATCTTTCACATCAATGTTTCTCTCTCTCTCTCTGTCTCTCCCCCTCCCTTCTATTCTCTGTAAAAATCAATGAAAAAATATCCTTGAACAAGAATTAACAACAACAAAAAATTTTTAAAAATTAAAAAAAAATATGTATGGCTGGAGACATTAAGTAAGCCAGGCAATTTCTTGCATATGCCCCATGTGAAACTTTGATATAAATGTAAGGATTCCAAGTTATGGGAGGGAAAAGATGATCACAACCTACTAACTACTGATGGATACACTGCAGACCATTCAATGGCACACAACAGGATCAAAATGCTAGACTCACAGTGTTTGGAACATATGGTAAGCCATAAAATTTCTCCTGTGTTTCCTTAAGAATGTCTGTGGTTGACCGCCTCAGGGGATGCTTCCCATGGTAAATTTGATCCAAAATGGCATAAAAGACCTAGAAAGATGAAAATATCTATTTAGTTTGGGTAGCCCTTCTTACACCTAAGATGTGTTTGACCAAAGATGTTATATGCATCCCAGAATAATAATTTTAAATCACAGTCTAAAACATTCACAAATATAGATGTATATGGCTTGAGATATATTTTGTTCAATATTTAACACTATGTCAATGATGAAAAGGAAAGCTCTCAACCTTTCATAATTAAAGATATTAAAGAATTTTGAATCTTATCTGTAGGGTACTCTTTAAATATAATGTAGCAACTTAAATTTGTGAACTAAAATTTTTCCTTTCTTTGTATCGGCAATAAATATGGTTAGAAATATGAAAAATAAAGTTATGACTGTGACTCCAGAACCTAACAAATACTGTTTGTTTTATTCCTGGAATCTCATATATCTTAAATGAAAAAAATGAAATGGTCAGAATTCTAGTTTTGTAAGAAGAGGTAAAAGAAGATAAATAGGTGGGGTGAGGTGGAGAAAGGAATAACAATCTAGTGTCTGGTGAAGACAGATGTTACAAAGAATTCTGACACAGCTGTTAGAAAATCTGGAGCTAAAGCCAAGTCAGTCCCCACATCTGGTGCCAGGAGGTGCAAGAGCAGCAGCTGCTGTACAGGGACAATTATGGCTTAAAGAGGTGACCAGAAGAAAAGAATCACGCACCTCAAAGTAGAAGATATAGGCCATTGAAACATAATAGGAGAATAAAGCATTAGAAAAAGTTTGAATGTGAAATCTGCTGCTATAAAGTTTTAAAAACTAAATTTTGCATAAAATCTATAGTAATGATAATTTTTTTGACTTGACTATTAGAATTGTTAATAAGAAAGTAGAAAATGCTTTAAGAAAAAACTGTTATGCAATTATATTTCTGATATGTATCTTTCTAATTTAAAAATGGAATTTGCAGAGAATGTGCAGCTGTTGATTTGAAAGAAGTGAGGATTAGTTTGGATAAAAGAAAAATTTAAATGACTTATAGCTTATGGCTTCATCTAGATATAGAATTATGGTTCTAAATTATAAAGTAAAGTTTAAACATTCCTTAGAAAAATATAGACATTTTCTAAATATAAATATTGCTTTCCTCTAACTGGTAATCTAAACATATAGCTCTTTCAATTCTA
Source organism: Murina feae (assembly GCA_004026665.1). Classification (NCBI taxonomy): domain Eukaryota; kingdom Metazoa; phylum Chordata; class Mammalia; order Chiroptera; family Vespertilionidae; genus Murina; species Murina feae. The sequence continues at coordinate 44,156 of PVJC01006724.1, read as the reverse complement.
TATTCTATAATAAGTAACAATGCATAAAGATAAACAGGAGGCAAAATTATTCATCTTGTCAATATTCTAACTGAATAAATTATTAGGAATTGCCATAGCCGGTTTGGCTCAGTGGATAGAGCATCGGCCTGTGGACTGAAAGGTCCTGGGTTCAATTCCGGTCAAGGGCATGTGCCTTGGTTGTGGGCACATCCCCAGTGGGAGGTGTACAGGAGGCGGCTAATCAATGTTTCTCTCTTATCAACGTTTCTGGCTCTCTATCTCTCTCCCTTCCTCTCTGTAAAAAAAATCAATAAAATATATTTTTAAAAAATTATTAGGAATTAAAACTTTTAAATTCTAACCTCAACTGAGGTGTTGGTTTTTTTGGTATGTGTGTGTGTAATCTATAAACAAATAAGAATTCAAGAGTTTCACAAATGAAATGCATAAGCATGGAAGATTTTTTTAAATTATAAAAACAGAACAAAATAAATTAAATGCATGTATTTCATGCTCATCTGCAGATAAACCAAACAATTCTAAAGTGATGAGCCTATTTGCTCAATAAGGGAATCATGCATGCTTTGGATCAAGATCCTTAGAGCTACAGAAAATTAAGAGTTTATTTGTAAAACAATGCACTGCAAAAGATTAAAAAATTATAATTTTAATACCCCTCTAGAAATCTGAAATAATCCATTTCCTTTCCACCCTTGCTTTTCTCCACTGTTATAAAGAGACTATTGCATATGAAAAGCTGGCTCCTACGGTTCCTCTGGTAAGAGGTACTCTCTCTTTGTCTCTCTTTCTCCCCACTCCTCCCTCTCCCTTTCCAGCTTTTCCATTCTCTCCCTCCCAAGGGGTTATTCTTTCTGGAAGGTGGGGGGAGTGAAAAGTTGGTTTCCATTTTAAAAGAATATCATTGGAACAACTGTTCAAAATAAGAGCCATGACAAAAGGTTTTAAACTAGGACTTGTACTATAATTATCAGCAAATCAAGAGACTTTTTCCAAGTATTAGTAGTGCTAATTTAAAAAAATAATTCAGATATTCATTTTTAATTATATTGATACTAGAGGCCTGATGCATGAAGATTCATACAAGAATAGGCCTTCCTTCCCTGGCTGCCAGCACCAGCTTCCCTCTGGCACCTGGGACCCAGGCCTTCGCTCTGGTCACTGTCTTCAACCTTTGCTCTGGCTGCTGCCCTCTGTAGCTTCCTCGACCCTCCGCCTCATAACAGGCATCCTGCCCAGCCCAGGCTGCTCAGTGTTTGTATGCGTGTGCTGCCCAGAGGCCCGGAGCACCCGGAATGCCTGCATTGCCATGGCGATGATGCAAGTGTCCCAGCCTGGCCACTACCATCTTTGTCACGGAGTGACTGTTAATTTGCATATTGTATCTTTATTAGATAGGGTACTAAATAATGTAAATCAAGTGTAAATTTACTGTTTCGTCTACAATTGGTATTTTCTTTACTGAAATATATATTTTAAGGTACAAAAAAACAAAGCTTATTATTTACTTTTTAGGGACTGAATTTTACAAAACTATAAAACTATTATGGAGTGGCTACACTTTTAAATAGGTAACTAGATCATTATAAAGTAAATATTTTGAGATGCTTGAGATGAAAGATGAGTGTTAGGTTATATTTATATAACTCCCAAGATCTGATGATGAGTAAGAATTCCATAAGCAATCTCAGTAATTACAAATAACTTATACATCTGGTATCATGTAGACTTGACATCCTATATAATAAAACCCTAACATGCAAATTGACCGAATGGTGAATGACCGGTCAGGGTAGCTCCTGCGTTGAATATCTGCCCCCCAAGAGGGAGGTGACCAGAGGCGGCGATTGGGGGGTGCGGCTGTGAGCAGGCAGCGCCAGGCCACCAGCCAAGGCCAGTGCCAGCAGGGGGGCCCCTCTTCCCCCAATCACCCCTCCAGCCGGTCACCCCACATATTGGCCCTGATCGCTGGCTAGCACTAGGGACCCTACCCTATATATCGGGAACAGTCTCTTAGATTTAAAAATTAAGAGGCAAGGCTATTCTAACACTGAAAAAACAGGATGTTGCAGCAATGACATGCATGGACTCTGGCTTGCACATTTTGTGGTCAGTTCTGATTCTGACACTTACAACTGTGTGACAAAGCCAATTACTTAATTTCTCTCTGCTTTAGTTTTTCCACCCATAAGAATGGAAAAATGGTACTACTCCCTCAGAAGGATCATATTATGTATTACTTTTTATAATCAGGACCAAAAAAATGTAGCTGCCCATACAACAGCAAGATGTCTTTCACTTGTATAAAAAGTATGGTCACTGGTGCATTCAGCATCAGACATCCCCCAAGGGTACAGGCTGGGCTGAGGGACACTCCCCCACTGGTGCACGAATTTTGTGCACCGGGCCTCTAATCTTTTTATAAAAAAGATGATTCATAAAATCTTTTTAGTCTTTATCGGGAAACCTGGAAAATAGGTTTTGAATGTTATTGAAATAAAGTCATTACCCTTCATTAGACTTAACATCTAAAAACAAATTTTTTTTTAAAGCAAAGTGAAGAACAATATATAATTTTGTTGCTAAAATGTATAATTTAGAAAAAATCATGTAACTTTTCCAAGTTTTGATTTTCCAGACTGAATATAGAAAATAACCACATTTAACATCTACTTCATTAGGACAGTGAGGATTGAATTAGTCAATTGGGTTAAGTTCTTTGAACTCAGATGAAAGATGTTTTAGAAGCATAATTTTATAATAAATGTGTAGCATTGGAAAGAATTTAAAGTTATATATTTATTTTGAATAATTACTCTGGAAAACTTCAGAACAATTTAAAGAGTTAAGACATGAACAAAGGTATATACATACCTGAAGTTGCATATCAGCTGCAGCACAAATCTTTTTAGATTCACAAAGACGAGACACCATGTTTTTGGGCATTGGCTTGAAAAACAAAAGAATATATATGTAAGTAAATTGCTTAATAAGGCATTGAACTTTGTTACTTATGAAGTGGTAGAGTTTAAAAGTTAATACTTCTGCTCCTTTGTAACAATGAATGAAAGCCAACTCAAGTGCTCTGTTGACTTGTAAGTGAATAGAATAAATGGTTATAGAAATAAAAGATTAAAATGTCAACAAATAAATTCTAATTCCTAGTGCCAATAAATTTTATTGGAGTTGAACTGATATGCTAATGAATACCCATGATACTGAATTGTATATTCTTTTATTTTTCCATCTGAAAGGACTGCAGAGCTCATATAATCAGTGTAATATCCCTGTATGATGCATACTTCCTCTCTGAGACTAATTAGGCCTAATCCCATAACATCACATCTCTGAGAAATAAACTAGTAATGGAGTTAAAGGAGTACTTTAGGACATCCTATCTAATAAAAGAGTAATATGCAAATTAGGCATCACTCCATGACAAAGATGGCCACCCCCATGGCCACAGGATGGCAGTGCCCAGCCAAGCTCAGCCCCGCCACTGGTCAGGCCTGTTACCCAGGCAGATGGCGGGAGAGGTGGGGGGGGGGAGCCCCGAGGGGCAGAACAGGCAATCAGAGGGGGCTGGAGGTTCCCTGCCCAGGCCAGACCTTCGCCAGAGGCCTCAGGCATGGGCAAAAGTGGAGCCGGTGATCAGAGGGGTATGAGGGTGCCCTACCCAGGCATAAGGCCTGTGCCAGAGGCCTCAAGCCTGGGCAGGGGCAAGGCCAGAGATTGCAGGGGCCTGGGTTCCACAGAGCCAGCAATCACAGGGGCAGGGCAGAGCCTGCGATCACAGGGGTCTGGGCACCAATGTAGCCAGCAAAGCAGGGTTCTGGGGGACCCTTGCCCAGGACTGCAGCCTTGGGCAGAGCCAGCAATGGCAGGGGGTCAGGATCAGAGCCAGTGATCGCAGAGGCCTGGGCTCTATGAAGCTGGCAATCAGAGGGGCTTGGGGGTCTTCTGCCCAGGCCAGCAGCCTTGGCCAGAGATTACAGGCCTGGGCAGGGGTAGAGTTGGGATAGGAGGGGCAGGGTTGGAGCCGGTGATCGGTTTGAACTACAGAGGAAACATCTTTTCTTACCACTCATTGTATGCCACTGGTAATATTCTTAGTAACTTGGGTAGTAAGAATCCCTAAAGGTAATCTAGGGTTTTTCCACCAAACTCCTGGAGCAAAAAATTAAGGTCCACTGCTGGAAGGCTAAGAAATGTCATATCCTGCCCTAGCCGGTTTGGCTCAGTGCATAATGCCTCAGCCTGCTGACTGCAGGGTCTGGGTTCAATTCTGACCAAGGGCATGTACCTAGGTTGCTGGCTCCTCCCTGGCCGGGGCCCAGGTCAGGGCTCATGCAGGAGACAACCAATCAAAGTGTTCCTCTCACTTTGATGTTTCTCTCTGTTTTTCCCTTCTCTTCCACATTCTCTAAAAATCAATGAAAACATATCCTCAGGTGAGGATAAAAATAAAAAGAATGAAAGAAATGTCATATCCTATGAAAGACACATCTTGAAAATGCCTAAATAAAGTTGTCATTTCTTCATGGTGAATGGACTGGAGTCTTTGTTGATGAAAACACCTTGGTGGCTGTGGTGACTGGCAGTGGCTGCAGCAGTGGGGTGATGGGGCTGGTGGCTTCCCCTGATTAGCCTGGTCGCCTCCCACAAAGGGAGGCCAGACTGCTCCCCAAGGGGATCAGGGAGCGGGCCTAAGCAATCAGTGGGACACCCCCTGAGGGCTCCCAATATGTGAGAGAGGGCAGGCTGGGCTGTGGAATCCCCACCCCCCAGTGCACGAATTTTGTTCACCGGGCCCCTAGTCTTAATATATTTTAAAATCATTAATACTGATATTTATTGAAGAAAGCTGCTACTTTATAAAATTCTACTTATAATGTAATTTAAGTTAAAAGCCCCTCTAAAGAGAAATCCATTATATAAAAGACCTATGGCAGGTTACCCAGCACTCAAATGCTATAAATAAGGCACCAATGATAATGTGAGCTGTTAGGGGATTAAGCTTTCCCTCTCTCTCTCCCCCCACAAGAACAGTGGCTGGCACACAGCAGATAATAAATATTTGCAGAAGGAAAGAATGAATACCAGAACGATCATTAAAAAATGTCTTTTTAAATAAAAGATTAAGTAGTAAAAGAAGAAGGCTCAGGCCTCTTCTTGTTTGTAAGAAAAACAAACCAGGCAGAAAAGGCAATTTAAAGAGTTAAGACAGGGACTGAAGAAAGTTGCATAGTGTAAGTTCTGACACAGGTAAAAGAACTGGGGCTTTCTTGCCACTGGGACACCCACCCTGTATAAAACAAAATTTCCTCAAACAGGATTTTAAAAAGTAAAGAAAGATTTCGTTAAATCATAAACAGTGTATCAACAGCTTGTATCGAAATGTTCACATTTCTTTAAGCATTCCTTTATGTTATACCTTAAGTTGACAGGATTCATGTTATACTTTAACTTTTCATAAGTAGCATTCTATATAGTAGTGGCTTCACATACCTTTAATAGCTTCATTTTCATAAAAACATATATGCAGAAAGACAGCATTTTGTCTCATTTCTCCAACAATGAAAACTACTGTGGCCACACAGTGTATTAGGCACAGGGAACAGGAAACGGTGAACAGATGGGGTGCCTGGCCCCACAAGCTTTACAGGCTTGCATTAGCCATGTAAGTATAGTTTTAAAAAGTTACAAGTGTAATGGGTGCCAAGAAGAGAAAGCAGTGTAGGTCAATATGAATACCATAATTTAGAAAAGCTGACCAAGAGGAAATAATGCAGAAGTGAGATTTGCAAAATGAAGAGGTGTTTACTTGACAAGGAAAGGATGGGTGGCAGGGAGAAGGAAGTAATCCTCATAGAAGAAATAGCATATGCAAAGAAGAGGGCCAAGGACAGGAGGTCAAAGAATGCCATAAGCAGAAAAGTCATACTGGAAGAGGCAGGCAGGAGCCAGGGCCTGAAGCCTGGATGTCCAACCAAGCAGAGACACTGGTTTTACCCTCAGACTCTATCTCTGTGGTAAGCCACTGGGGATTTTTAAGCAGAGGTCACAAGATCAGATTTGTGTTTTAAAAAGATTCCTTTAGCTGAAGTGTAGATATTAAACAGGAAGAATGAATGAGTGGATTAGGACAAGCCAGTTGGAGGCTACAGTTTCCAGAAGAGTGAAGAACAGTGTAGAGAGAGTAAGGGCAGATGCTGCAGTGGGAAGAAGGGGAGGGAGTTTTTAAGGTTGGAAAAAACTTAAGCAGGCTTAAGAAATGCTGATGGTAAGGATCCATAGAGGAGACAAAAACCAGAGATGTAGAAAAGAGACAATAAGAGCATAAGATTCCTGAGAAGGCAGGAAGAGAAAGTGAGCAGATGCAGGGGAGAGGAGGGTTCAGGGCTGGGCATTCCTGCTGGATATGAGCTCTCAGGGAGGTCAAGAGGATTTTGTTGTGAGGGAGTTGAATTCAGAGGTTATGGAGCTAAGAGAAAGCTGCAGAGAGGAACCATGGAGAGTGATCCATTGAGAAGTGGAGAATCACCATCCCATGGGAGAGCTGATGATTCTCATCTGGCCTGGGGTCAGGCAGAACTAAGCTGTCTCCCAGCAGCACAGATGACAAAAGCTTGAGGGAGTGGGAGATGGATGAGGAGGAAATTCCTCAGAAGAGGGAGAAGGAGACAATCTGAAGGCCAATGGCAAGGTGCCCTTCGGAAGTGGGGGCAGAGAAATAAGCAGCCAAAGGGCCCCACAGTGGTGGTCAGGCATCTTTGAAAGGTTCACTATTTCTACGCTGCGAACCTCACACTACTCAGAGAGCAGTAAGTAGCAGTAGCTCTCCTGGGCTTACTTCTGAATCCCGAGTGTGACATGATTGCTGGCCTCCATGAGGCCAGGTCTTTCCCTTAAAGGCCCTCCCAAACCAGCCAAGGAGGATGCCGCATCAGGGACCTCTCTTCTCCATTGCTAACCCTACACTCAACACTGGCTCATTTTATCTCCAGTAAGTAATAATTAGATCACCCTCTGGATTTCTGATTTGCCATCTCAAAATACCTAGTGCTAGGCCAGAAATCCTCTCCAGTCCGGCACTGCCCAGGACCAAGTCCCACAGTCTTCCACGTCGCAAGACATGCCGCCTCGGGAGCCTGACTAGTTGGTGGGTATGCCCTCCCTCTAAGTCTTGCTCCCTGGGTCTCCCTTTGTTGCTTACCTACTCTTTATAATTTACACTATGGAGAATTCTTTTTCTGTCCCCACAAAAAAACAAAAAACAAAAAAAAAACTGCCTCGGGATGTCTTCTTTGTCCTCTCCAAGGAGGTCTGGCCAAAGCACCTTACCCACAATTATAAATTAGACAATGATTCACACTGGCCCAAGAATGGAACTTCCTATTTTTAATATTCTTCAGGACTCAAATATTTCTGTCATTGCAATGGGAAATCATCAGAGGTCCCCTGCATCCCAGCCTTCTTCCTTACCCTTAGCCCTTCTGCTAGAAGATATAACAATAATTCTCTACTCCTTTTGGCCTCATGCATTCCTCCTTTGGTGACCCTAACAACCGCAGATTGAACCTGCAACCTTTTGTTGTTTTGAACTCTTCAACCAACTGAGCCAAAAAGCACTGAGAAAAGAGAAACTGATTTTTCTTTTAAAAAGATATATAAATGGTCAATAAGTACATAAAGAGATGCTCAATATCACTAGTCATTAGGCAATTAGAATATCGAAACCACCATGAGATAGATATACCACCATCTCAATAAAAAAAGATCAGAAAATAAAAGTGTTGGTGAGGATGTAGGAATTAAAATGATGTAGTCACTATAGAGAACAGTATGGTGCTTGCTCAAAAAAATTAAAATAGGATTACTATATGATCTAGCAATCCCACTTCTGAGTATACAGGAAAAGCATTGAAAGCATGCATTCCAACAGGTATTTGTACAACTATGTTCATAGCAGTATTATGCACAAGAGCCAAGGGGTGTCTATCAACAGATGAGTGGATAACACTTTGTGGTAGTATACACTTACAATGGAATATTATTTAGCTTTAAAAAAGAAATTCTAACACATGTTATAACAGGGATCAACCTTAAAAACATGATGCTAAGTGAAATAAGCCAGTCACAAAGGACTAATACTGTGTAATTCCACTTATGCAAGGTACCTAGAGTAATCAAATTCAGAGACAGAAAATATAAAGATGGTTGCCAGGGACTGGGAAAGGGGGCAAATGGGGCATTAATATTTAATAAAAACAGTTTCAGTTTTATAAGACGGAAAGAGTTCTGTGGATAAATGGTAGTGATGGGAGCACAATAAGAATGCAGCTAATACCACTGGAGATATACAAAAGTGGTTAAGATAAAGTTTATGAGTGATCTATTTTACCAAAACTTTTTAGTTGCATCTTAAAATGTTGGGAAGACAAGGATTATGATTCTAGAAGTGTAGGATAACAAATAATTTTATGCATACTAGGAGCAACTGGGAAGGGGGTTTAATAGGGTAAAATAAAATGGAATAAGCATATTTCTAAGACAGTTACTTAAAATTGAGTTAGGAGGCTATTAAGGAAGTGGAGCCTATGCACATTTTATGCCTCAGTTCTCAGAGCTGCTAGAAAGTTGCTAATCTGTTGCAAACTCAGCTCAAGGCTGAGTCATTAACATCTTAGAACAACTTTTGCAGGGCCTTCTGACAATCCAACCTCATTTGCACAACAGAAGTGACCAATCCCTGTTATCCTGGCCAGCAATCCTTCATTTTCATGAAATCATTACACTTGTGGTTTTGGTCTTTATAAGCACTACCTCTCTGGCTTTATCCAATGCAGTTTGGGGTGGTACCTGAATATGCATCTCCCAGATTGCCATCATTTTGCTAAGATAAATGCCTTTTGTACTTTATTACAGCCTGAACCTCTTCTTTGGTTAACAGGGGTTAGGCTGAAGGATAGAATCAAAAAGCACTGAGAAAAGAGATAATAACATTTAGTTTCTTAGACACCACAGGTCCCTTAATGCAGCCTAAGACTGCCTGGGATTTGTGGGACACTCCATCAAACTGTTGATTCATGTTAAGTTTGTTATGTCTAAAAACCTGGGATTTTTTCACATGAACTACTCCTTCTATATTTGTGGTAATGATTTTAAGATTAATTTACAATAAATTCTGTTTCAGCTTTGATGTTGTAGCTTCAGACAGTTTTGAATCTCAAATGAACACTTCTGACATTTGTTATCTCTGACAGCTGTAGGACACCTGCAAATCTGACAAGCATACTTCTAATTCTTTCACCACAGGAATTTATTGGCTATGCTATGCTCTAGTTTAGATAAAATACTTGTAGCTGTTAATAAGTCACCAATTATTCTCCTTACTCTGAAAACTCTCTGGAAAATACCATAGGATGGTTAAAAAAAACAAAAAACAAAAACCTTTCTTGATATGTAGCAGGATAGGAAATGAAGCATAAAAAATGCAATCCTATTATTCTTTGTATGGGCTTTAATGTAACTTGTTTACAAAGATTTGAATTTCAGGGAATTAGCTCCTTGTCCTTAAGGCTAGAATTGCCCTTAAAATGAAAACATCAAGAGACTTGTTATCTTAATTAGTGACAAGAAGAGGCAAGCCCCTTGTGAAACACTAGGCATTACACATCTATTGCCTCCTGGCACTTTTGCCATTCTCCAATGAATCACAAAATTATTTTAAATTATTTATAGACTGTCTGCAAGTCCCATTGAGGAGGAAAACTGGTTTTGCAAGGAATGTTAGGCCATCAAACCAAACAAAACCCTGTCCCAAGGTAAGGCAGGGGGCCTTGTTTTGAACCTAAGCACACCTGGGGGAAGAGTAGATAAAAAGAATTCTCCCTTCAGGGCCTTGGGGGAAGGGAGTATATTTGCAAATCAATAAAGCAAGGTTCTTGCGTGCTACCCCCACTCTGATTTGGATTTACATCAATCCCTGAGTCCACGCGTGTTATTAAAACTGTGATTTCTCCACTTCTTCAAAGTGTCGCTTAGTTTTTTTGGTCTTTCTGCAACACCATTAGCTCACTGGGTATGTCTTCTGAGTCTGGAACTTGAATTAATTCAAAGTAATTTTACTCCTTTCTTATTACCTCATCTGGTTTGAAGGATATTTTTGACTTATTATTTTCTTGAAATTATGTTGTTCAAAAATGGTTTTTATTACTGAAGAATTCTGTAATAAAATAGAAATTGTCCTTTTTTGGGACATTACGTCACATTGCAACCCCCTAGTCCTTTGATCTTCTGATTGCTCTGTAAGTAGGTATTTCAAACCTTAGTATTGTGGTGAATTTCTGCACAAGATGTAACTTTGTTTGAAATATTACTCTGAGAGGCTTGTGGTACTCTTTTATAGTTACCCTTACCTATGTGTGTCCTACTCATAGCTTGTGCTCAGATCTCTTAAAAATCTAAGATCCTGTCCTAGCCGGTTTGGCTTAGTGGGTAAAACAATGGCCTACAGACTGAAGGGTCCCGGGTTCTATTCTGGTCAAGGGCACATGCTTGGGTTATGGGCTCATCCCCAATGGGGGGCTTGCAGGAAGCAGCCAATCAATGATTCTCTCTCATCATTGATGTTTCTATCTCTCCCTCTCCCTTCCTCTCTGAAATCAATAAAAATATATTTAAAAAAAATCTAAGCTCCTCAGACAATTCCTTTCCTGGTGATGATGATGGTTTTTTGGGATGCCTCTTGCTTTTGAAACAGGAATTTTTAAGGGTGAAACAGGCAGGTTTAGGGAATTTTAAAAATTAAGGGTGTCCATGGAAAAAGCACAGGGCTACAGAGCTGCAAAAGGGTACATTTCCATAAGACAAGGAAGTTTTGGGAGAGGCAGCAGTTACATTTCCATAAGATGAGGAAACTGGGAGTAGCAAAAGATACACATTTACAAAATAAAGGGAAGGCAGCCCCTCAATCAAAGAGGGAGAAAGAGCCCAGAAGAAAGTGGAGAACAATGAGGGTGGAGGGCCTCACCTGTCCCATGTGAGGTTTTGACCTGTGAACTCAGGAGTTACTATAGTGACCAAATCAAAGGGGAATAGCGTCCAATCAGAGGGGATATCAAGGCACAAAAAAACAAACAAACCCTGCAGCCTTTATAAACCCCAGAAAAAGGAACTTGGTGGGACTCTTTCCCATCCCCATGAGGGAGCCTGTGCCATGAGATTCTTTCTCCTCCCCATGTGGGGGTCTGTACTTTTTCTTTAATAACTTTCCACCTTTGCTATACCTTCTTCCATTGTGGTTTCATTCTTCAACTCCGATAGACAAAGAGCATGGGGGAAGCTATCCTGCCCAGGGGAAAACTGTATTCCAGTCCAAAATTCCCACATCACTTTCATGGGCAATTTCTAACTTCCCTGTGCTTCAAAAATCATTTCCGCAACAATTATTCCCACACGTCTTTAGTGACCATTTGACTCTGAATTTCAGACTTGTACTACTCATGACTTCATGGACAACAATGACCACCAATCTAATCTAATAAAAGAGTAGTATTCAAATTAACCATCACTCCAAGACATCTAAGCCACACCCACCAGCCTGCCACGCCCACCAGCCAATCAGAGCAACTGTATGCAAATTAACCCAGTCAAGATGGCGGCTGGCGGCCACGGAGCTAGAGCAAACAGGAGGCTTCCATTTGCAATGGAGAAAACTGCCTACCTAGGCCGGCTGGGCCTTTGCTCAAGGCAACAATATTTCAATTATAGAAGCCACAGAGCTGAAGCAAATAGGAGGCTTTGTTGCCTGCCTAGGCCTTTGCTCAAAGCAACCAAGTTTGAATTATAGAAGATAAACCCCAGAAACCTGCTTCTAGCCAGTCTCACTGGGACCTTGGGTCAATGGGAGCTGTGGCCAGTCTGCAAACAGCCCTCAGCCCCTCACTCAGGCTGGCCAGGCACCCCAGTAGGGACCCGAACCCTGAAGGGGCTGTGGCCAGCCCGCAAACAAGCCATCAGCCCCTCACCCAGGCTGGCCAGGCATGCCAGCAGGTGGTCATCCCCCAAGGGGTCCCAGACTGCGAGAGTGCACAGGCCGGGCTGGGGGACTGCCCCCCCCCCCCCCCCCCCCCGC